>CAIGRT010108554.1:0-18019 GCA_903798405.1 Fraxinus platypoda | reverse complement strand
CCCCCCCCACAGAACATCATATTTTCGTATAGCATAAACATATTTGAATATTCATTCATGTGGGGGATTGTTGGAATTTGATTTAAAGATTGAAAAAATTTGATTAAGTATACAACGTAAAAAGTGACTTTGTGTCAACTTCAGTCAAATATTTGAACTTGATCCAATAGTCAAATTATAAATATAAATGGACTAACTTGTTATACTCATCGAGTAGATTGTCGTGGTATATTTGAAATTTCAAAACCAATTTAGGATAAATGAGAAATTACGGGCCAAATTTAAAAAGAAAAGAGGAAAATCTGGCCGGATATTTGCATAACTCCATCATTCGCCTAGCGCTCGAGCGACGCGAGACCGAGAGAGGTTCTATTGAACACTGTCTCGAGCGAGAGGCTTGCGACAGCAATGGATACTTCCCTTCGTGAAAGTTGTTGAGTTTAGGACGTGACACTTCACTCACAACCTCTCATCTTCTATAAATATGAGCCTTTGGACGTCTATTATGAATCACAAATCATTTACATTGAGCATTACATCAGAAACTCTTACAAAAACTTTCCAAAAATCATTCCAAAATCATTTTCTTGTGGAGGGAAATAATTTATTTCGAGTTCGTTATTGCTTGTGGTTTGAAGTGTTTCTACCACAACTTGTATCCGTTGTATTTTGAGAGACAAGTGCCGTAAACCGTTAACACCGTTGAGAGGCAATTTTGTCTTAGGAAGAAAGTGTTAATCACTTGCCTCGGATTTCATTATTCATCTTTTCTACATTTTCTTTCTTTCTTTTTGCTTCTATTTCATAAAGTTTACTTACGCTCCTGCGAATTAAACTTAAATCTTTCTTTGTCTAAATAACCATTTCACTATACTATTTCACCAACATATGTATCATTGAATTCCATGAAACTAGACTCCAATTCTCCATCTCATCAAAGACCCTTTCTACTTTTATAATGCAACCACTGTTTGAATGAAATTCAAGAAGGTCATTTCCAGCATGCAAATTTATATATATCTAGTGACTTTAATGTGTATGTATGAAAATCGCTACATATTTTTCAGGCCCTGCCCATAAATATAAGACTTCACCCTATCTAAGACAAGCCTGAAGCAATTAGGTTACTGTTATCAACTTATTTTCCTATATGTTTGCCATGCCTTCTCAAGTTTTCTAGCAAAACATACGCCTTAATCACCTTACTCCAGAAAACAAGATTCTTCTCAGGCATCAAGTCAAGTTTGAACACATTTAGCCCCTTTTTGGTATGAATTAAAATTTAAATCAAAGTCAATAATTAAATTTAACTACACATTTCATGGGATTTACAACTTTTTAGCCACATATTTCATCAACTTTTATCAAAATATAATAAAAAATTGATTTTAAATATCAAAATCTCATCTCTAGCCAAACAATAAGTATGGACAAAAAATAAATAAATCAATAAAGGGACCTTCGGAACCACCCTCCAGAACGTGGACATGGAAGACTCGCGTTCTACTTTAGCATCAACTTCGAAAAACTTTTCTATAAGGGTCGACTCTGCTATTAAAGCAAAGTAGTTGAGATTGCAAGTGCCAAGACTCGAATGCTAAGGACCATTTACACAAAATACACTTCAACAATGACGTAGAGTATTAAAAAAGTTCATTTAAATAAAAAAAATTTAAAATTCATTTATTTTAATTATTATAACTTGATTATATCATGCTAAATAGTAAATACAACAGACGTGAGTGACCTAAGTCACGGTAATGGTTATATATATATATATATCACGAGCACGTAAATTTAGTTTAAATGATTGTAAAGATGAAATTAAAATAATTTTGGAACACTTGATGTGATCCATGATATGAGGACAAGTCGTAAGGATCCATTGATCGTTGGGGAAGAGCCTATGACTATGTCGCGAGCGAAGCGAGTCAAAGAAGTAATGAGACTACTTGCGCAAGCAACAATGGACGAAACATTGATCAGGCAAACAAATGGACAAGTTTCATGTTAGGCATGAGAGATGAAACGAAGTGGAGCAACTTGATTCAAATAATGAACAAAATAACTGGACGGAACAACTATGCGACTGCATAGTTTCCGTATGCCACTTTATCAAGGCCACAAAGGAGAAGCCCATTTGATCTATGCTACTACATATACTTACACTATGTGGCCACATAGCGTATTTTCCGGCCGTGGATTTTTCAAATTTCGCGCAATCTTNTTCTATTTTAGTTAAAACTCTATTTTGTGATATCTTTTGTTATTTTTAGAGTTTAATTCCGTTTTTACTAGGGTTTTAGGGATTCCATATAAATAGAGTTATTATTTTCATTGTAAAACACACAATTATTGAGAGATTCATTGCAAGGCATTATTGCTTTCTTCTTGTTCTCATCCAATTAATTCTGAACTTCTCAAAATTATTTCCTATGGCGTTCAAACAAACCAGTGAGATTTTTGAATCTTGTAATCACAGGGTCAACATATTGTCGGCGATTGTATTGTTATTTCATTCAATATTTTTGAATCAAGCTTAAACATTGATTCTTGGCTTTCTTGGGTTTGAACCAATCTTATGTGGGTTTCGTAACTACTATTACTACGTAGGTTCGCATAAGTTGATATCAGAGCAAGGCTCTAAAAATCATGATTATATCTTTTTTGTTTTTCATTCTCAGTGTTCTTCACGTTCTTCAAATTTTTCGTCTCCAATCCATAAAATTCCAAAACTTGTTTGTGTGCTAATTTAATATCCAAATTAGTTTTTTTTGCTGGTATCTAAATTGAATTCTCGAGCAAAAAAAATCGAAATTCAGAAACAAAAAAATTGCTAGCAGCATACAATTTAATTTTTTTTAATAGAAAAAATTCAAATTCAAAAGTGCCCTACTCAAATTCAAGGAACACCTTCTTAAATTTTTCCTCAGTGTTATTCAAAGTGCCAATTTCTACTTTTCGAGTCATTCTAAAGTCAATTTTTCTTACTAAAATCTTTGTTTGAAACTCTACAAGGATTAAATTTTGATTGAGATCAAATTAATTCTTTGAAGCACTTGTAAAAAAGGATTGAGTGGAAAAATGAAGAGTAGTGAGACTAATAGAGGGAAAAAAAAAAGTCAAATTGAGTTATACACGAGTTTACACACGTGAGACAAATATTAAACAAGATTTAGGATGTCCGACCGAGACGATTTTACTTCAAGCGAGAAGAATAGTCAAGTTATCAAGACGGAGGAGGTGATATTGGAGATATAATGGATAGGCAAGACACTTTGCTTGCTAATCTACGTAGTAACACTCTAGAGAAATTCCTAACACAAAGAGGCAAAGTAAGTGGGATCATAGAACTGACTTATTTCAAGACATTATTGCTTTCTTCTGGTTCTTTATCCAATTAATTATGAACTTATCAAAATTATTTTTTGTAGCGTTCAAACAAATCAAGTGATGTTCTTTAGTTTTGTAATCGCATGGTCAACATATTGTCAACGATTGTGTTGGTTCTTTTGTTCAACATTTTTTACTCCAACTCAAACATTTATTTTTGGCTTTCTTGGGTTTGAATCAATCTTTTGTGGGTTTCGTAGCTACTATTGCTATGTGAGTTCGCATCAATTCAAGTCTACTACGAGACTTCAATAGAAAAATATCATCGTAAATCTTCATTCTATAATCTTTATTAAATGATAAGTATTAAAAAAATCATTATTTGTATATAAGAAAATAATTTCAGTAATAACCGCAAATAATGGTTTGATTTGGTTTGAAAAATAAAATGGTTTGGTTTGGTTTGGAAAAATTCCAAACCATATGAAATGGTTTGAGTTGAAAATATAACACAAACCGTCCAAACTGAACCGTCTTCACCCCTAATTGCTACGTCGATTCGCATTAATTCAAGTATACTACAAGACTTCAATAGAAAAATAACATCGTAAATCTTCATTCTATAATCTTTATTAAATGATAAGTATTAAAAAAAAATCATTATTCGTATATAAGAAAATAATTTTAGTAATCATTTTAAGTTAAATCTACAATATTTACATAATAATGTACAAAATATGAAATCAAGATCACTTTTTTTTTTTTTTTTACATTGTATCAAAAACATTTATACAATAAGAGAAAATGAATTGAAATATCTTGATGTAGAAAAAAAGAATAACAATTAAAATAGCAAATTGGACTAACTAATCAACAATATTTAGAAGGGTGGATATATTGCACCACAATTTTTATTTGATACTCCACATTTTAATTGCAGATAAGCTCTTCAATCTTTGTTCATTGTAGTAATTATTTTCTAAACTTTTTTCCGTCGAACCATTATCTTTAACAATCCATTAATTAGTATGTGTCGTCCTTGATGATGATTTATATAAAAATATTTTATTTTCATGTTTTGAAATGAGGGAAAAATAATTTTTCGCACTTTTATTTATTTAGTTTTAAAAAACATAATGGAAAAATATGTTGTTTTGAATAAAGATTGATGAGAAACTTTTGAATACTAATTTTACCCTTATACTATTTAAACATTTTTGACAACAATGCCCTTAATTATGAATATACCATAATGGTTAGTAGCTAATAGTTATATTATAACTCCAAAAATTAATTATAATTTAACTTCTTGTAGTCTCCATTAAGTATAAAAAGAAAAAAATTTATAAATTTTCTTCTTGTATTTGAAGTAGTTAAAACTATATGTTAATCGAATTAAGTATTAAAATCGAAACTCATCTATATGTAATCATATTTTATAATTAATAGAATAGTTAAGAATAAAAATTCCATTTGAAATTGTAAATGCTACACTTAAAGGTGAAGTAACGGTCATGTGAAAATTGAGATGAATGTTGCTAATCTTAAAGACCCTAATAATTAGGAGTTATTTGCCTTAACATATTTGTAACCTCCATCCACATATCTTCCTTAGGAATTAGAAAGAACTCTGTAATATTTTCGATTTATTTAAAAAATGGTTTTTTTTTTTTTTTTCCTGGTTTAAATACTAAAGAGGAGATTTTTTTCAGAAGCAATTGATTAATAATTAATACGGTATAGTCGACTTTTATTAAGTTTGTATGTCTTGCTTCTTTAGAGAAAAATATGTTATTAGAATAATGAAATCTTCATTTTCGGTTTGGTTTGGTTTGGTTATTAATATAATTCAACTTTGAAAGTTACTTTAGTAAATTATGTTTTTTATGGCTTATAAACGTATTAAATTTTTTTTATAACTACTTTAATTGTTCAATTGAATATTTTGTTTTTCAATTTTTTTAATTGTTCTAATGTTAAATAAATTAAGCCCTTGTTTGAGCACAATTTTATTAAGAACTCATTTTTCTCAAAACTCACTTTCAATTTACGGTTTTGAAGGTCCATTGTAAAATTGCTTAAAAAACATTTGGTTTGTCATTTTGAAAAATTATTTCTCAAAACATAAAATTAGAGAAAGACATTTGGTTTGAAATTTTGAAAAATTGTCATTCCATTTAATCTTTAGTGTTTCTTTATATCCAGCCCAGTAGGAAAAAAATTGACCATCCTGGCTCCGCCCCTGGTGATAAGATATGATTGGATCAAAATATCTTCAACCAAATTTTAAAAAAAAAAAAAAAATGTTTTTCCCTCTTTTCTACAGACCTCATCTATGTGTAAAACGTTTTGTAACTCCTTATAATGTAAAAATAGAATGACTCATTTTATGTTAATATATTATTAAGTAATATATATACATTTTAAAGTTGATGAATCTCATAATATTTTTTCTCATTACAAAAGTAAAATAAAAACAAATAATAAATTGAATTCAAAATATAGAAAACAAAAAATCATGAGAAAATAATTTTCAATGCGTCTATACTTTACAATGACAATTAACAGGACTTGAGGACAAACAGTGCCTACTATTGGAATATACTTTCCTAAACATGCATTCTCTTATGGACAACTATATATCGCACTTTCTCCCAAAGTATTAATGAAAACAACAAAAGTTTTAATAAAAGCAAAAAATAAAAAGGAGAAAAATTGTGAGACGTTGACAAAAAATATTGTGTACAAAGAAAAAATTATTGTATTCAAAATATTACATTTCAGTTTATTCAACATTTTTAATATTATATATATAATTTCATAAAAAAAATTATTCATATATATATTATTTGTAACAATTTTAATTTTTCTTTAATAATACCGATTACCCCAATTACTTTTAAAAACTATATCAATACTTTAAAAATATTACGCACATCATTCATCCTATACATAAGATGTGCAACACACATGCTTACTAATAGTTTAAAACTGAAATAGTAATTTATACAAAAAATATAAACTACTATTTATAACATGTAAATTTAATAAACTTAATTCCGAATAAATAGTGGGTAATAATACACTTCAAACAATACCAGAGTTTTGAGAGTGAATGTTTAAAGAAAACAAGAAGAAAATGAATGAAAATATTGGAATTATAGTGAAAATTTCAAAATCTCCCACAAGAGGAAAAAAAAAAAAAAAAATCCATAACAGACAACTTTTGGCCACACAACTTAGAAATTTTCTTGGCTAATAACACGACCCATGGTTGCCACTATGACCCCCCACACAGCTTAACTACTTTACACATGAAACCACATCCATTTCATTCTAGCCCAATTTCGGTATAAAATAGCATTACATGCAAATTTAAAAAATTTTCTTACTTTTTAACCATACATTCTCCAAAAATAAAAAATAAATTAAAAAATCACTGTTACAAACTGGGGCAAATTTTCTCCCAAAAATTAAAAAATCACTTTTTAACACATTTTCTCCCAAAATTTCATTTTAATGGAGCCCAAACTGGGGGCAAATTATGACAGCATTTTCAACCTTCGAATTAGATAATGTGATGTGAACAACATAAACTATTCCAAATATACCATCTGTTGACAGAAAATAAATCAAAATTACAGACAGTCGAAAACATAATCACATACTGGTCGTACAAGCATTACGAACTGTAACATATAACATCAGTGTACCGTCAAACCCGAGACATCATCATGGCCTTTATTTGTCAAACTCCCATATCACACCTCCATCCTCTACAGATCAGTGAAAAAAGTGAACAATATCATAAATTTTGAATCATCGCATGCACACTAGATGCGTATAGGAGAAAAAATGTTGCAACTGGACACGTAAAACTGAACAACAGCGACTTGTGGTACTATGAATCACTAAGTAAATATAATTTAGATGGTACTCATTGCAACTGGACAGAATATTCTAAACAGTATCTGGAGAAGGGATCTAATTCAATAAAGTGAAACTGAAATAATTTAGAGCAAATGACGTACCTTTGACTTTTTTGTTTATCCAGGTTTCAATCAGCATGCCAGCACCAACTCCAGCAGCTATCCAAGTCCCATAAAAAGCAATGGCAGATGGTAAAGATTTTCGGGAAGGAAATAATAATATGGGATTTGCCTTATCTTTTTCGGTAGTCGTTTCTTCACAACACGTCCAGCTTTAGAATCTGTGGTTGTTGATTCACCAATATTTTTCCAATCCACTTCTTTCAACGGATCTTTCTCTTCTGTGCCCATGATCAGAGAGTTGTCTGACAATCAGGATTCTGGTTCAAATTCAAAAATTTAATAAAAAAGGGAGGTCATAAACGGAAGGTGGAGTAATCAAACAAAAAAAGGAACGATCATGCTAGTGGTACATCGGGCATTACATAAGGGGTGGGGTCCACTAGAATAAAAAAAATATTATTTCAGTGGGTCCCACCCCCCATGTGAGGGGGGTAACCCTTGATATACAAACTTTGAAGTACAACCATCATTATTCAAAAAGGAAATAGGCAAAGTGAGCTGGGGAAGGGAGGTAGGCAGGTTATTCTACCTCTTATTGACTTGGTTTAGGTCTCCTTTAATTTGAAACTTGAATTTTGAACTTCAAAAAGGGTCATTTTCACTGCACCGTCGTAGGATTATGTAGCTTTATATGTATCATCTGAAGTGTTTTTCTCGAGGACAAGCAGAATTCATTCAGATATTTTCTACAGAAACTATGATGATATAAAATCTTTTAAACCCAATAATGTCCAGATTTTCAAATTAAAATTCTTATTTTTTTAAGTAGTATTTAGTTTCACTTAGTCTTGCAAGTCTAGCTTGCACCCTTGCTTTTTCTTTCCCTGTTTTTCTGAGTTCGAATCAACTAAATCTGTGCATTCACATAATAAAAACTACATCTTCACCCCTTCCCTCGGGACAAAGCAACAAGCAAGATTTGATAGGATGAGGCAAAAAATTTAAGTGTCTAAAATTTAAATGCCCATGTAAATATTATCAAGTGAAAACTACACAAAGACCATCACTTAGTCTTGCAAGTCTAGCTTGCACCCTTGCTTTTTCTTCCCCAGTTTTACTGAGTTCCAATCAAATAAATCTGTACATTCACATAATAAAAACTGTTTCTTCACTCCTTCTCTTGGGGCAAAGCAACAAGCAAGATTTGATTGGAAGAGGCAAAGATATTAAGAGTGTTTAAAATTTACAAGCCCGTGTAAATATTATCAAATGAAAACTATACACAGACCATTTAATGGAAGAAATCTAGATCCGTTTTGGTCAAACTTTGCATAACAAGCTCAGAAAATGCCAAAAGCTCCTGAGGTGGGCAAGGCATGAGTCCCCTTTTTCTTTTTGGTCAGTTCGAATCGATCGAGCAAACATTGCTAGAAAAAAAGGTTTCTTCAAATACCATTCAAATTAATCCACCAGTTGCTCAAATATGATTCCGAAAAAGCTAACTCAATTAAAGAACTCATGTTCCAAACCATATTGTAACACTAGTTAAAGATTCTAAGCAATCTTGAACTGCTTAAAGCTCCTATTGAGATGGCTCTATACCCTTAGAATTTTAATCTTTGAAGTGTAGGATTTCTAGTACTTTGTCGCAAGGTTTAAACAACAGCAACTTTAGTCCGTAAAATCTTCGGTTTGTAGAACATACAGAGAGCTTGGATGTAAAAATCTGGAAGAAAGTGGACACTTGAATTAGAAGTGATACATAAATTTCTTGGTCATGCACTGCATTTTTCATAAATGAATATAATGTCACTTTTCGCATGTAATACCACTATTTTTTATATCAGTTAAGCAGGGTGAACAATCCTAGTACCATTCAAATTAGCATGTCATCACACCACAATATCCAATATGAAAAAATATGCAAAGCTCGACCTCATGAACGGCGGCTTTGATTTCCTTGAGGGAAAAAAAGATCAAGGGAAACCAAAGATGGTACCATACCAGCAAAGTAGAATCATGCACTACAACTCTAGTTGAACAATATAGGTTGGACTAGGATCCTTTAACAACAGGAAACTTAACCACTGCACAAGTACCCGAATTGAAAAATACACACTTCAGTGTCAACCTAATACATAACTAAGTGCAAAGTCCTTGTGCTACAGGATTATCGCCTAACAAGTAACCAAAGAGTTATTTATAAGCAATACATCCCCCTAATCTGGTTCGACTAACTCTCCATACTCATGAGAGGACTCAGTAAACATTAGTCCCATGAAAAGTGCATCTACTCGGCTGCAATCTTATCAGAAGTTATGTTTCAGGCTGCAATAAGCAACCATCCACCATCTTTGGTGCACATATTTTACTGTATTGCAACAAATCACGAATCAAATCAATTTGTGAAAACAGTCTGCCAAAAATCTAATAAACGAACTTAGCTCTATCAGTAAATCAGCACACCGTTGAATAATTGAATTGCCATCAACGCTTATTTAGAAAGAAAATGAAAAAAAAGAAAAGAAAAATTATAACAAACTCACATTATAAATATCTAACAAAAGTTCTTGAATCCAAAGTATGTATATCAATAAAGCAATAATATTAACAAACGAATTTTCATTTACGATCTGTGCAGTACCCACAAATATAGAACTCATTGATTCCAATAACTATTTAGCGAAAAAGCAAAACTACAGACAAAGAACTGAAGTGGACAATTCAGAAAATATAGAAAAAACTCCAACCTGCAGGATATAGCTTTGACTTTGGAGTAGTGGTGGACTGTAGAGAAACAGGATACCTAGGGTTTTTGGGTGGTGAAACGGGATGCTATGGACCGATCTCTAGGACACGGCGGCACACCTCAAATGGGCTTAGCGATTCAAACGTAAAATCTAATCATAAGATGGCCGGCAGGACAAAATCATCCTTATTGTTTCAAACTAGACATTTACACCCCTATTTTAAAACTTTCTTACACAGTTAATTATTTTCGTCTCATTCTATCAAAAATAATGTTATTCATAGTAAAAATTATCGTAGTCGTCCTCGTGGTATACATACATCAAATAACAAAGCGACATGTGCATACTACGTAAAACCACTATTGGCTCATCTATCCACGGCACCATCGTGCATGTCGAAGCATTCCACACAAATGCCCCCACATTTGACCTTTGTTCAGTTCTTTATGTACGGCAAATTTTGTGTATTAAATACAGAAATCATTATAAATTGTGTTTTTTAGAAATACAAGTGGATATTAATCTTCTTGTGACTACAAAACTGTAAAATTCTCTAATTAATTATCTGAATATTTGAAGACGGAGGGCCACTTGGCTTGAATTCCAAATTTCAAGATTTGTTGACAACTGGCTTGTTTAGCACTTGGATTTCAAGGCTTGAATTTGTACTTCAGGACTTGAATTTGATTTGGCCTCATTTAGCCTCCTTTATATCTCTTTAATTTAATTTTTAACTAGTTTTCAACCCAACTTTTTTTACAACTGTGGGGCCCATGTCTGCACCTTATCTAATCACTTGACAAATGATATCAATATCCAAGGAATCATTGGACAATGTAAGGGCATTACCATCCTCCACATTCCCTGACAAATTACAAAATCACCCACAATGCATAGCCGCCGTTTTGGCACCTAATGTTTGTAATGGTATTATGGTCTTTTAGTCTTCTAGTGTGAAAAGTTTGTTGATTATTATTGACCACCAATTCCACGCGCCACTTGCAATGTCAGTTAGAATTGACACATGGGGCCCACATGTTGCTGAAAAATTTGGTAAATAATGAATTTTAATGCAATTTGATGTTCTTCGACTTGTTTGATTTGAAGAAGACTTTTATCAACTTGGTGTTTACCAGACTTAGGTTTGATCCGGCTTTGAAATTTTTTCAGCACTTCATTATTTTCTCATGCACCTTCTCTTATGAAATTTTATGAATCTTTAATCCTATTTATAGGGAAATCCGTAACCAATTTGGTAACCATTCAATTATCTTTAATTAAAAAGAATAATTGAGTAATTATGAATTTTAAAAAATGCTATTGGCCTTTGGATTTTATGAGTCTTAGTAGACTTTAATTTAATAAATTTAATTGGGCTAATTATTTAAATCAATCCAATTTATGAATTTAATTTTATATTTTTTTTATATCTACAAATGCCCTCTCAATATTTATTTATTTATCATAAAAATAAATTAATAAATCTTGAATTTAAATTTGGATATTATTATTATTATTATTATTATTATTACACCTCGCTACCAAAGCTCAAAATCAAAGTGCCACGTAGCAATCCATATGGGCAGAAAGTCAACAGAAAAGTCAAACGAAGGCCCAACTGGTCAAATACGAACAATCGAACTTCCTTCAGGGGCACTACCTCAAAAGACGAAACACCATAACTTGGGTTGAAACACTACCTAAGGAAACAAATAAAAGAGCTGAAGGACAACCAGCATAAGGACCTCCCCGAGGCTCTCAGCACATCTGAAGCTCAATAAAGCTAACGTTGTCTCTTACGACATATTTGAAGATTTTTTAGAAGTGATTGATGTAACATTTGTAATAAAGAATGTCAGGTGTGTCAGCCTATTGTATAGGGTGACTGACATCTTATCAATGTATTAATTGTAAGAATAGACAGTGATGTGAAGTATCGATTAATGAGATGAAGCAACGTGGTTTTGATCCAATGGATACCACGTCGGCCAAGACAGTATAAATAAGTTATCTTTGTGACTTAGAAAGGGTTGGATTTTTTAAGTTAATATCTTATACTCTTGATTATTGAGTAAATAAGCAATATATGCAACCATTTGGGTGATCATCTTTTTTTTTCTACATTTTGCGACTAGATACAAATCTCGACATGTAATCTAACACTCAAAAACACACGTTATCTATCCTTCCACATATTCCTATTTAGCCATTGGTTTTCGTCGAATAGATTGGATCTTGATTGGTGATCGTTGTTAGCGTGAGCATCTTCGTTACACCCGCCGGAGCTTGAACACTTTTGTCTCTCGCCGTAGGGCATCTCCCGCGTTCACGTCTATTTTTCTCACCGTCTCACCGGTAGAAACGCACCGAAACTTGCTTGACGTGGCGAGAGTGGGCCCGGCATCTCTTGGCTCATTTTTTGGGGTCAACAGATTGGTTCCATCTGTGGTAAGCCATATATTTAACCACGAGAATCCCGTTGAGAAAAGCCGATGAGAAAGCACCTTGGAGGAACCCTGAAAAATGAGTGTTCTTGAAGAAAGAACCGTTGGAAAGCCTAAGGAAGAACTTTGTGAATCTTATGCTCATTTAATCATTGAAGAAAGGAGTGTTGAATTAGAAAAGAGTTTGTTAATATGAGCTCTAGCAAAGAAAATGCACCTCGTAGGATGAGGGAACACCCTGAAGAAGGGTAACCCTCACGAGCGGTCTCAGTTGCCCGCTCAAGACCTCACCAGCGGCATAGACGAGGTGGGTCGAGAGACAGAGATAGGATGGCAGCTAGACTCACCAGAGAGGTCGCAACGATGGCTGCCAATATGAGGAACATAACCTAACAGAACATGGCAATGCATGAGCTACTGATGAGCATGCAGGGAAGCGGAGGATACCCAGTACCTCCATACGTAGCCCAGGAAATGCATTACAGGATCCTCCACAATATTATCACGAGGAAGAGGAAGTTCAAAGCCAAATGACAGGGTACCATCATACCAGAATGGAAGCCCCCCAAGAAACGGAAGTAGAAGTTGACACTTCGACTAACTACGCCTCATAACGACCTCATGAGGCCCCGTTTAATTTTCCTCTTAACTATGATCCAGAAGACCTACCTCAGAGGTCAGTAAGTGTCTTCGATAGCCTAAGCCCGGGGCTACCTAAAAATAGGCAGGCTCAACCTCCTCTTGAGCCTAGAAATAGGCAACATGAGCCTCTTTGGAATGAGAGACAAGAAGAACTACCATGAAGAGCCTCAGGTCCCTCCTCCTAGAAATAGGCGTGAGAGAAATAGGCAAGAAGCGAAGTAGGACCTTTCCACCCACCTCCACAAACTCAATATAGGGAGGATGAAGATTCAAATGAACCACAAAGGTCCTGCGACCTAGACGACGACGACGATCATTCACCATTTTCTTAAGCCATCAGAAACGTCCCCATACTGAACCACTTCACACTCCCAAAGATTCCAAAGTATGATGGGAGAGGTAACCCCACGAAGCATATCAATAGTTTCAAAACCCACATAAACATAAAGGGAGCCACACCATCTCTGAAGTGTAAGGCCTTTCACTTGACCCTAAGTAGAGCGGCCAAAGTCTGGTACACCAGATTACCAAAAGGAAGTATCCGGAGTTGACTGGACTTTAAGAGGCGTTCCTAAAGCGCTTCGCCACAAGCAAGGAGGGTGAAAGACCAATTCAACGCCTACAAGACATGCGACAATAGCAGGGCGAGTCTCTGAAAAGTTTCTTGTCCCGCGTCACTAATGAGATGACCTACTATGTGCAAGTGGCAGATAGGGAAGCTCTAACTGCCTTAAGGAGAGGTTTGGACATGAATTCCCTCTTCTGGAGAGATGTACAAAACAAAGATCCCACCACCTATGATGCTTTATTAGAAATAATAAGACGTGAAATCCTCAACGACGAATTGAGAGATCATAGGAATCGGGCCAGCCAAGGACTCCCCCCACCACAAATACAAAGGGGAAAAGGTCCCACCTTCCATCTTATGGATCACCATACCCCTTTCAATCATGGACAAGCGCTGGCCGCTGTTACACTCGACGCAGTACCTACTTTGGCTTATGAGGAAGTAAACCCTGGTGCTGGAATGCATCAGGGACGACCCTATTAAAGGTACCCTTGAAGAGGGGGAGGTAGGGGACGAAGCGCTGAACCTAGAGATAGGAACGAAGTGCCCATCTATTGTACCTATCATCACTCCCATAACCACCATACGAAAAACTACTGGGACATCACAACAGAAACAAGGCTCCAAGAAGAAGGGACAATGATACAAAAAGATCAAGAGAAGGTCAAAGACAAAGACGAAGCCCCCAACAAACGATGGACATGAGCCCATCAAAGAAATTGATACAATCTTTGGAGGCCCATACGTTGGGGAAGAATCTAGGAATTCTCAAAGGAATTATGCCAGGAAAGCAGCAGACCTTCCTATGACAAACTTCATAGTCAATCGAGCCTCTACTAAAAGAACTATTCTACCAATCTCCTTTACTCAAGAAGTAGCAAGTGTGCATTATCCACACTGTGACACCCTAGTGGTGAGGGCCGTCGTGGCCCGTAATGGCCTGAAAAGAATGTTAGTAGATAATGGAAGCTCCGTTAACATCATCTTTGGTGCCACTTTCGACGAGATGAAGGTTGACCATGAGCTAACCCCAATGAGTTCTCCCTTGTTCGATTTCACAGAAGATAGCATCATCCAAAGGGGCAAGATCACTCTAGCAATAGAAATGGGGACTTCACCCTTGACTGCTCACCACTTCATGGAATTTCTAATAGTAGATAATCGTTCCGCCTATCAAGAAGTACTAAGAAGGCCTGCCTTAAAGGAACTATGGACTGTCGCTTCCATCCATCATTTAAGCATGAAGTTCCCTACTGAAAATGGAATTGCGATGGTTCGGGGAGATCAAAGAAGTGCAAGCGAATGCTACACGAATTCCCTAAGAAAAGCCGAACCTAGAAGTGCTAATGTCATCACCGCAGATGTTATAGATGACGTCCTTGGACAAGGGATAAACCCTAAAGAAGGGGCAGACGTCGAAATGATAGATGCCTCTGAAGAAGGGGACATCCTCGAAGTCAAATGCACCTCTGAAGAAGAGGCTGTCTGTGAAGAACATACCACCCCTGAAGAAGGGCGAATTGCTGAAGAAGCAGTTAGCTTAGAGGAGCTGGATCCTCACGTAATTGATTGTGAGTCTCAAATAGCACCTATAGAAGAACTAGAGAGCTTCCGAGTAGACCCACAGGACCCCTCCAAACACCTGCAAGTTGGAAGAAACTTGCCTATAGAAGCTAAAGAAAAGCTGAAAAGCTTCTTACTAAAGAATCTCGATGTCTTCACCTAGAAACATGGGGACATGGTTGGAATTGATCCAAAAGTCAGTTATCACCAGTTGAATATTGACCCAAAGGTCACATTGCACAGGCAAAAATGAAGAGCTCTCAATCCTGAAAAATATGAAGCTCTGAAAGATGAAGTTAAGAAGCTGATCGACAATGGATTCATTCGGGAGTCAGTGTATCTGAAATGGGTCACTAACCCAATATTGGTCAAAAAGCACAACGGAAAGTGGAGGGTTTGTGTGAATTTCTCAAACTTGAACTAAGTCTGTTCTAAGGATAGCTTCTCACTTCCCAGAATAGACTATCTTGTGGATTCTACTATCGGGCACGAACTTCTTAGTTTCATGGATGCATATTCTGTGTACAATCAAATCCCAATGTTCCCAGCAGATGAAGAGCACACTTCCTTCATCACAGATAAGGGTCTTTATTGCTATAAGGTCATGCATTTCGGGTTGAAAATGTCGGGGCCACCTACCAAAGACTTGTTAACAAAATGTTCGCAGATCTAATTGGGAAAACCATGGAGGTCTACGTGGACGATGCTGTGAAGAGTTTGAAAGCAAGGGATCATGTTGAAAACCTTAATGAGACATTCCAAATTTTAAGGAGGTGCCAGATGAATGTGCCTTTTGAGTCTCTTCTAGAAAGTTTTTAGGATACATTGTCAACCAAAGAGGCATTGAATCTAACCCTGAAAAGGTCAAGGCTTTAATGGACATGAGGTCGCCACATAAGCCAAAGAAGGTGAAAAGCCTCACCGGACGTATGGCTGCCTTAAACCGCTTCGTTTCAAAGGAAACGGACAAGTGCCTACCATTCTTCGAAGTTCTCAAACGTGGAAATAAATTCCAATAGATAGAGGAATATGAGGAAGCCCTCCAAGAGCTAAAGAAGCACTTGGGATAGGCTTCTCTCCTCTCCAAGCCTAGGACCAACGAGCCACTTCAATTATATTTAGTGGTAACCACCAGTGCTATCAGTTCGGTTTTAATAAGAGAGGAAAATGATCACCGGCTACCCGTTTACTATGTGAGTAAAGCACTCTTAGCAGCCGAGGCTCACTATCCAGACATGGAGAAGCTGGCCCTCTCATTCTCCTGAAAGTTGAGGCCTTACTTTCAGGCTCACACAATTCATGTGTTAACAATTTTTTCCCTTAAGCAAGTGCTGCAGAACTCGATGTTTCAGGGAGGTTGCTAAAATGGGCTGTGGAGCATAGTGAATTTGACATCATCTTTAAACCAAGGGCTGCCATCAAGGGGCAGGTCCTCTTCGACTTTGTGGCTGAGTTCACTCCTATTCTAGAAATAAAAGAGGAGATGATACTTCCCGAACTTCCAACATGGGGCATCTTCATAGATGGGTTATCAGGAGACTCAGGGTGAGGAGCATTTGTGGTCCTTATTAGCCCAGAAGGTCATAAGCTTACTTGTGCTGTGAGGTTCGGTTTCAAAATAACCAATAATGTAGCAGAGTATGAAGCCCTCCTTGCTGGCCTCAGACTAGCTACAGAAATGCAAGCGAATAGGCTCATCATCAGTAGTGATTCCCAACTAGTAGTGAGCAAGGTCCATGGCAATTTTTCAACAAGAGACAAGTCCATGGCTGCATACTTAAAATTGGTTATGGAATTCATCCCCTTTTTTGAAACATTCGAACTAGTACAGATCCTACGCACTGAAAATGTTCATGCGACATCATGTCAAAATTGGCAAGCAGTAGAGATTCTGAGTTGCTCACTGTGGTGCCCATAGAACATCTTTCCAGACCTTCCACGGCCACCGACGAAGTAATAATGTGGGTTGAAGATGTGAAGCCCGTATGGAAGGACACCCTATCTCATGGCAGAAAATTGTTAGGCAGACCAAATCGATGATGTCGCAGTTTGCTATTCTGATCACCAAGGTTAGGAAAATTTCTGGTTGTGATGTCTCCTGTCTACGGTCCTTAAATTGTCCTGTTACTAAAGTTAAACATGTTAAGGCACAACTGATCAGCTGGAGGAAACTAGAGGGGGATCAACTTAAATTAAATATTGACGGTGCATCAAAAGGAAACCCAGGTCCAGCTGGTGGAGGTGGGATTTTACGCGACAGTAAAGGGTTTCTTCGGGCTGGGTTTTCTCACCATTATGGTTCCTGCACTAACATGGTGGATGAAACCCATGCCCTCCTGGATGGCCTTCGTGTGTGCAAGGAGCTTAATAGGAATTTTATTGTTGAAACCGATTCAAAAATCATGGTAGAATGGCTTAACAAAGGCGCATGCACACTATGGTGGCTATGGGAGTTTTGGGAAGAAATTTTGGAGCTAATCCGCGTGCTAAATGCCCAGCTTCATCATGTGATTTGAGAGGCTAATATGGCGGCTGATTTCCTTACAAAAAAGGGCAGCGATGGTTCGTCTATTAACATGTTTCTTGGCGATGAGGTTCTGATGCTACTTAGAGGGATTTTGTATACGGATAGTTGGGAATTACCTTACCTTAGACGTTGATGTGTAATGAGTCGAAGGTCTTTTTTGTATTCTCGGTTTTCCTCCGCCATTTGTGAGGACTTTCAAT
>CAIGRT010108548.1:0-13511 GCA_903798405.1 Fraxinus platypoda | reverse complement strand
GTTCACTTATGGCGTGTTCGGTAGAGATTAAAATCGGATTAAAATTGAAAAACTAGCCGTTATTGTTGACTTTTATTAGACGAGTGAGACCCAATAACGACTATATTTTCAATTTTAATTGGATTTTAAGCTCTACCAAACATGCTCAGTATGATTACAAATTAAAAGTGATTAATGTTTTCTTAATCTTATTTATGGAAAGAAATTAAGAAAAGTTAGATATATTTATTGTTGAAAGTTAGGTGTAGGTGTTACATCTAACTCACGGAATTAATAATTATGAAGCTTATTGAATAATTCATAAGTATTGTACTAATCAACAACACCACATATTTGGTATCTCATATTTACCTTCAGATTTTACTACTTTATCATCTATCGTATTTCAATAAAAGTGCATATTTTTGTAGCTAGACTGCACCATACCTTCATTGTACTATTTTAATTTCTATTGCGCTGTGTAGCGGTTAAGTTAAGATTAGTTTGGAGGACGAGTACAGACAAGTGAATTTAAAAATTAAATTGAAATTCGATGAATTAATTGAGACAAACTAAAGTTGAGTGGACCCAATTGACAGTTGAGACCAACGGCAAAGGGGTACGAGTATGACAAAACTCCATGAAAAATGAATTATTGAGACCACATGCATGTAGACAGGCACAGCTGGTAGTGACTTAACTGAACCTTGAACAGTTTCAAAACACCATTAAGGAAATGGGTTGTGCTACTTGTACATTATGGCATCCATAATGGATGACATAATGTACAAGTGGCAATACATTATTGGAGGGTGTGCTGGCCCACACCCTCCAATAATGTACTTAAAGGGTTGCTTTTAAGGTAAAATTACTTATAAGTAAAGTTTATAAAGTAAAAAAAAATTGACTGTTCAAAAAAGTACTTATCTTGAATCAGATAACTTCTAAAAGTTCTAACAAAAGAAATGATGACAACATTTTAATTAAATAAAAATTAAGGTGAATTCAGAACGGGATCATGTTTCCGTCCGAGTCCCGATTCGGGAATACATGGCGGGGCAAGGCCGGAGAGAAAATTACTTAAAAGGTAAGTCAAATTAACTCTT
The DNA here is from genome assembly GCA_903798405.1 of Fraxinus platypoda. Classification (NCBI taxonomy): domain Eukaryota; kingdom Viridiplantae; phylum Streptophyta; class Magnoliopsida; order Lamiales; family Oleaceae; genus Fraxinus; species Fraxinus platypoda. The sequence goes on along the minus strand of CAIGRT010108548.1, from coordinate 12,426 downwards.
AAGCTAGACAAACACGGTGCAAGTGTTGTAGAAATAACAGAACTTTCTACTCAAGATGAAATTTTATTGGATAGCTTTTAATCTCAGCAAAATAATTGCACCTCTGTCAAGACAAAATATATTATTTTATTATTCTTATCCTTTTTCAGTAAAGCACAACGACTGTTTTATACCAAACCTCTGGAAAACACTTCATGTTTTTGCAGCTGACGCCACACGCCTCTTCTAAAATATATGTAAATTCAGCCATTTTTGAGAAATCTGAGACAAACCCAAATCAAACGGCATTTTCCTCTTGTATATAGAACAGAAAAAATATTTCATAATTGGATCTTCATTCGTGCCATTAGTGGAGAATATGCTGTTCTTGAGCTAAGGTTTAATTTTAATGGCTGTAATTTATTTTCATTCTTGTTCTATAAATTCGAGGTGGGTATTGGGTAGATCTGTTTGTCGCATTATATTTATATTTGGCTTTTCCTATTTAAGTTATAAAGATGATTCTTTGATTCTCTGCTGATGTGTTCATGGTTTAATTCATTATGCAATAATTTTTTTTTATATTACTGGTTTAATGCTGTAGATTTGAAAAAATTAATTGTGTAGAAAATATCATAATCTTGCTTAATTGTTCTTAATTTGGGTGGATACTAATGAATTTTATCATCTCTCTTTCAATAAGTAAATGCTACTAAAGGTTCTTAATTTTGATTCATATTTTGTAGAAATCTTGATTAGCTGGACAGGCGGTGAAGCTTCTATTTTTTATCAAGCAATGGGATTTCAAATCTCATTGTTCATATTACTACTAGTCTTTTCCCCATCAATTTTGGCACAAAACTCGGACGATGTAAGACTTGTCATCCATACAAACACGACTACTGCTGAAACAGATGATAATTATGTATGTGCTACAATTGATTGGTGGCCTCATGATAAGTGTAACTACAACCAGTGCCCGTGGGAATATTCGTCTGTAATAAATCTTGTAAGACTTTATCGGCTATCTAATATTTCCCGATGATTGGATTTAGATACGAGTGTTCATTATTTGGCTTTAATTGTCAGGATTTGTCCCACCCTTTTCTTGCCAATGCTGTTCAAGGTTTGCATATCCCCATTGCTTCATCACTGAAAATGTTTTCGTTAAGTGCACTAGAACCGGGAAATTGAAAATTTGCATACTCCCACGTTATATCTTTAACGTTAGTAGCTTCCTGTTTCATTTTTTTGTTCAACAGCTTTCAAGAATTTCAGATTAAGGCTTGGTGGTTCTTTGCAAGACCAAGTACTTTATGAAGTGGGAAATTTAAAGTCTCCTTGCAAACAATTTGAGAAGGATGATAAATCTGGGTTATTTGGATTTTCAAAGGGATGCTTACATATGAAAAGATGGGATGAGCTGAATAACTTTTTCAAGATGACTGGGTAAGATCCAATTACCTCCTTTACATATAATGATGAGCATGCGAGTTGTGTGGGATTGAGACTGGACCATTGAACATACAATCCAAAAACACAACAATTATAAAGAACTAAAAGAAAGAGATAGTGAGATACAGTAGTTGCTAAGTTTGGTTGGTAGATCTATGTCCATGTAAAATCCACGTTAGAAGAAAAAATCATGAAGTATACAATAATAAATAGAAATCTTGAATGGCTATCTAAAATTGCAATGGCAAAAGAAAACTCACATCTATGTACAATTAATGGACAGCAAAACATAATATGATTTTTGGTGTTCTTGGGCTTCAGAAATCGAGGTATACTTGTTATTTGTTTTTTCTCTATTCCTCTCCTCAGTCCTTATGAACCCAATGACTTGCAGTCCAAAGTAAATGATCGATGCAAACGCTAACACTATCCCTGGACAAGTATTCACAGACTTTAACACTCCAAAGGTTTCTTTACTATTTATGGAATTGTTCCATCAAAGGTTTGCTTGGGTCAATGTTAATTCTCAGAGGCAAAGAAAACAAAGCAAAAAATTGAGCTTCTGAAGTATTAAGAACCTTATATCTAGAACTCAGCTATGGCTTGCCTTGACATTCATTGCTCTGTTAGCTTGGTCATATAAACAAATGGAATTTTTGTTGTCGGAGAGGATATGTAACACTTCATAGGTTTCTTTTGAGAGTTACGGAATTGTTGCATCAAAGGTTTGCCTGGGTCATTGTTAATTCTAGAGAAAAACAAAGCAAAATTGAGCTCCTGAAGGAAACCAGAGTGTTAAATCTAGAACTCAGATATAGGCTGGTGTGTCGTTCATGGCTCTTTTAGTGTCATTTATGAACAAATGATATTTAGTTGTCTGGCGTATTTCTTGAAAATTTACGAACTAGTTTCTGACCTAACCAATGCAACACACTTTTCCATCTCTTTAAGAGTGACCTGTTGGTCCATTATAATTATTAAAATTGTTGGCTACACAAGTGGTTCTCCCATGTATGCACTTATGTTGGAAATGAGTTCGGAGAAAAGAGTACTAGAGTTTAGTTTTATTCGTATCTGGTTGTTAAGAGTTTTATATTCGATACACAGAAACCGTCAAGATTCTTAAAATCCGATCTAGTTTTGTATTGGTGTCTCTGCAGAGCTGTGGTGACATTTGGCTTGAATGCATTACATGGAAGGCAACACTTCGGAAAAGGTTCTTGGCAGGGAGATTGGGATTCCAGCAATGCTCATGATTTCATTAAATACACTATCACCAAGGGTTATCTAATAGATTCTTGGGAATTTGGTAATAAGATTTTCGACATTTGTTTGTTTATAGCATGACTGAGCTCTGAAAGTATTCTTACTACTAAATAAGTAAGTTTTAAAATAAATATATTTCTATTGATCAAACTGAAAACATGTAAGATGAGAGTTGCTTTCAAAATAAGATTTTTTTTTTTACTTTAAAAAGTACCCTTTTGTAATATGTTCAGAAACAAAAAGTTACCAAGGGTGACATATTTTTATGCTTAACCAAACATGCTCTTAGTCAAGTATAGATTTCTCAACTTTGTGAACTAGAAATGTTTACTTTTCTCATTTCATGTCTTTTATGTTGCAGGTAATGAGTTGTCTGGCAAGGGAATAGGTGCAAATGTCGGTGCCGATCAGTACGGAAAAGATGTAGTCCGTCTAAATTCTATCATAGACGAATTGTATAAGAATTTCCAGCCAAAACCTATTCTCTTGGCACCAGGAGGATTCTATGATAAGTCATGGTTTGATAAGCTACTTCAGGTTTCCGGCCCACGTGTTGTTAATGCTTTGTCACATCATATATACAATCTGGGTCCAGGTTGGTATTTCTTGTAACTTATATCGTTGCAATTATCATGGTTCTAGTTCTTTTATTTATTGAAAGATCCAAAAGCAGGGGCGGAGTCACGGGGGACAATATTTATTTATTTATTTTATATTGGGCTGATACATTAAAAAAAAAATCCATTAAAAAAAAAAAAGGAATTTTCATAATTTTTTTCCCTTACTTAGTTGGGCTTGGGGGCAGGTCTAGGCCCCCCTCACTATGCTCCTATCCGAAAGTCAGTAAATCAATCTTGGTTCCAGAGTAAAACTGTAACCTTTTGTAGTTTGCCAGTATAAACTTAGTCTTCAGGCTCTTAGCTATTCGTAGGAACTCGTCATATTAAAGTTAAAAATATTTTTTGTTGTATGTGTTCAATTCAACGAGTCTTTTGACCTTAATTAATCTTCCTGGCACTCTCAAAGTAAATATTTATTGCACATTTGTGAAGATGTGCAAAACTCGACATTGAGTCTTTTCGTTTTATTTGGGTATTATTAATATTGATTATTCCTTTCCTTTCCTTGTTGATGCAAACATTCGCTTCAGATGACCTGAAACAAATGTGTTATATTGCCATTCTGTTTCCCTTTTAGGGTCATGGTTGAAGAGAAAATTACATGTCAGAAAATGTATTGCGCTCATCCATTTGTTTTTTAATGATATTGACTCTCCACTAGATTCTTTTGTTTAGTTCTTAGGAAGGCAAAGTTGAGAAAATTGTGCGCAAAAGTCCTGCCAAATGTTCTTCACTTTTAACAAGATTTGACAGAAAAAAGCTATTTTAATATTGGATTATGATAACAAAATGTTCTTTTTCCAAAATTTATTAATGTGAAGTAACTAAGCATCAATTATTAATATGTGTTCTATGACGGTGCCTGCCAGTACTAATAGGGGCAAATTCTGATTATTTTCCTCTTTACATTTCAGGGAATGATCATAATCTCATTAATAAAATCCTAGATCCTGATCACTTGAATAAAGTATCAGCCACATTCGGAAATCTTTCGCTATCTATTCAAATGAATGGTCCTTGGGCTTCCGCTTGGGTTGGGGAGTCAGGGGGTGCCTACAACAGTGGGGGTCCTCACGTATCTGACACGTTTGTTGACAGCTTTTGGTAATTTTTCTGTTTTCTTGCAATCCATAAAGTTCATAAACTCTAAATATGCTACCTATTCAAGAGATCAAGAATTTGTATGCATTGTTTTGAGCATGTTCGGTTAAGCTTAAAAAATAAGTAAAAGTCACTTTTAACTGACTTTTTGTTTCCTTTGGCTTAGTTAATTTTTTGTTATTTTCAACTAAACAAGTCATTTCAAAAAATATTCTTACCTTATTGTCACAATAAGCTTATTTATTTCTAATTATGATCAATCAGAAAAGTATTTATTTTAAAATTTACTTTTTAACTTGTAATGAACTATTTAATCTTAGCAAAAGGGGTTCTTGGACGAAAGTGAACATCTTCATCTGTGTATGGAGTGTAGGTATCTAGATCAGCTCGGAATGGCTGCCAAGTACAACACTAAAGTATACTGCAGGCAAACTTTGATTGGTGGAAACTATGGGCTTCTTAATGCAAGTACATTTGTTCCCAATCCTGATTATTACAGGCAAGGATAAGCTTTTCGTTTATGGCTATCGAGATAAATCTAAGTAATTTCTAGTTTATGCTTTAGTCCTTGGAGAACTGATTTAAATTTGGATCCCTTTCTAATGTGAGTATTTGCTGCAATGCAGTGCACTTCTCTGGCACCGGCTTATGGGAAAAGGAGTGCTCGATGTTGACAGCAATGGATCCACATATTTGCGCTCTTATGCTCATTGTTCAAAAGGAAGAGTAAGAACGTGTATACCACCATAGTTAATTTGATACATAGTTAATTTGATAAAAATACATTAAGTCTCATGGTCATACTCTCAAGTTGGTCTACCTATATTAGGATGATAAAGTTTAACAGAACAAAAATTCTTGAATGTGCTTGATTACACATAAAACCAGTAATTTGCAAGCCTGCAAGATGTGAATTATCAGCATTTGCATGGTTCAATTCTGTGCTGTAGAATTCTCTGTGTTCAGTGCTGAACTAAAATAGTCTTGGAAATGTCTCATGATAAGTAATAGAATTAACAGATAGCAGTAGAATGCTCTTTTTCTGTTCTTTGCTAATTGGTTTTAGAATCACTGTGGGTAAACTATGCAATTTGAATTTGTTATTGATTACATATATTCAGGTTCAAGAATATCTCGAGGATGATTCAACTTTTTTTCTTTTCTATTGATGCTCAAAGGATTCACTGCAGTTCATTGGGAAATAGTTATTTCTTCCTTGGGTTTATGCTATTGAAATCTGTACTATTTCATGGTCAAATGCCTATACATACTGAATTTTTCGTTTACATTTGACTACGTAGACGAGGCTTAGACCTCAATGTAACATGGTCTTTGCATCTTCTTTTCTTATTATTTGTTTTCCGGTTTTGTTCTTTTCAAAATTCTGGTTGTGGAGGGACAATATGCAATGTAATTTATACTTTTGGCTTGTTTGTTAAGGATGATTGAAGAGTATGGGACAATATTACAAATTCTTAATCAATCTACTAATTGCTTTCTCCTTGTTTCAGGCTGGCGTAACATTACTTCTGATCAATCTAAGCAATCAAACGATGTTCAACGTTGACGCCAAATCTTCTAGCAATGTGGAACTACAGTTGAAAGAGAAAGTCGATACCAGGAAAAGGTCTTTTGCACACGGCCTTAAGGGGTCATTTTCGTGGGTCGGAAACAAAGCATCGGACGAAAGATTATTCCGAGAAGAATATCATTTAACTCCAGAGGCTGGGAACCTTCAAAGCAGAACCATGTTGTTGAATGGACAGGCACTGCAACTCACTGAAAGGGGAGACATCCCTAGTTTGTCTCCGGTTCCTCGTGATATAAATTCTCCCATAACTATTTCTCCTTTATCCATCAAGTTCATAGTATTTCCCAACTTTAACACTCCTGGGTGTAAATAAAGTCATATCTGTTCACCGCAAGATGTATTTGGAGAATGATTAGCAGCAATTCTGGAGTATTATTGTACAAGTCAGTGTACTCTAGTCATTATTGCATATTGTTGCAAATGTATGTTTTAGGAACAATAATGCAATTATGTAAGGACATATATCCCACATATATATATGACACCTTGGTATGGTACACTCGATTAGTATCTCTTTAATGAACTTTCTAAATTGTAAACAGAAGGCATTACAACCTACTGTTGAATGTGTAGTCCATACACAGAGGAAGCCAAGTGGGGATTTTTGAGGACCCTCTAACTCATCACGAGTTTCTGATGCCTCATCTCCACCACAAAATGCCAGCAATAAGCTGTCGGATTTCATTTCACAGCTAGAACATGGCTTATTGCTGGTGCATGAGACTGAACCACTAATTTGGGTTCAAAAGCTTTGAAGACTACACCCCTGTTTGAGTCACATTATTTTTTCATTTTCATTATTCTATTCATTTTCAACCATACATTATTCAATAAAATAATATTTTCCATCACATCAATAACTTTCCCCAAGTGTGCAACACGAGTTTTAAAACGCTTTTTTCCCTTTTATTATATTATTATTAGTTTTCTTTACAAGTTAGTTTGTTGGAGGTTTCAACCTATAGCGAGAGTGGAGTTTCCTTTTTGTTACCTATTTCAATTTTGCCCTTTTTAATACAATTTACTCCCAATTTTTCGTTTGGCATGACTTTTGAAAAGTCAAGAAGAGCTATTGGGACCTAAAACCTGTTTCCTGTTTGACTATTTTTATGAAAGTGCTTCCGCTAGTTACAAGATTTTTTTAGCGGAAGTTGGTCCAATATGGTTTCCTCTAAAAGCACACGTGTTTTTAAAAATTCTTTTTTAAACAAAAATTAAAGTAACTTCCTCCAAATGCTCTTTTACAAGAAGCAAAAGTAAAAGTCATACTATTAGAATCCCACATTGCTCGAGAAAATATAAATGATCCACTTAATAAGGTGAGGGCAATCCTCCCCTAATAAGCCGGTTTTATTTGGTGGAGTTAGGCCCAATATTCTTAACATGGTATCAGAGCCCATTATGCTCCAACGAGCGATTCGATCCCGTTAAGACTCTNGGCAATCCTCCCCTAATAAGCCGGTTTTATTAGGTGGAGTTAGGCCCAATATTCCTAACACATACCAAACGGACCCAAAGTAACTATTCAAAAAGCTTTCTATGTTCAAGCCTGGAACCAAAGGGTATGACAAATTATCTCCACGTCCTCCGGCGAAGTCATTATCAATAACTACGACGCCACCATCCTTTACAAGATGAAGTCCTCCTGTCTGCTGCAAATATTCTACGTGCACCGCGAAAATATAATGACAAATAAGTCTATAGAATCTTCGACTCCTTATTTATCCTACAATTGGGATTTATAGCATTCCATTCTGTCACACTAAAATCTTTGCTTCAATTTTGAGATCCAAATTCCAATCAAACCTTACTCCGATAGTAGCAAAGACAAAGTCCACCTAGACATCTGTAGAGAACATCCAACGTCACAATTATCATCAACGTCAATTCATTGCAAATTTTCTTAAATCTCACACGCTATAAGTCATATTTAAGGACAAAATATAGGTCACGGTAACAAACATTATAATTACGAACATCAAATGTTAAAGTAAGTCTGTACTGTAGAACGTATCGACCCTGAATATAGACGGGGTAAGCAATCGCCTAAGGCTCGGGTTTTATGAAAGCCCCAAATTTTTTTATTATATATATTCTATTTATAAATAATAATAAAAAAAATTATATTCTTCAAAGCATTAAAAAAGTTTTACATTCGTGACTTTTTATTTTTCCTTGTTTTCAAGCTGACTCTCTCCCTTGTTTAGCCTTCACCCATCTCCTCATCAATAAATTCAATTATCGACAAATTCTCTAGCTTATGTTTATAATCTTTAACAGTAATAGCGACACGTACAATTTTTTTGCTTTAATTTTTTATTTTCTCTTGTATTTTTATTTTATTTTTTTTAAGTTTTTCAAAATTTTCTTCTTTNGGGGGGGGGGCGGTCCATTCCCCGTTTATTTTTATTTTATTTTTTTTAAGTTTTTCAAAATTTTCTTCTTTTTCCAATTTAATATGAAAGTATAAAATTGGTTAGATTTTTCAACTGTTACATCTATATCCCATTTTTGTTGTAATGATCATTTGATTGTTCTCAGTATAAAACGTCTCATAATATGATATGTAGATGTCTTAGCAAGTTCAATTAAAATAGAAAAGTTTTGTGTTCAAGATGATTATGATAATGGTTAGCATAAAAGTTTTCAGAAAAAGAGTACTTCAAGTAAATTCAATGGTATTTTACACACCATGCAGTTGTAATAATCATCTTGCACTTTGTGATATGACAAATTCTTGTATAAAAGCTAAATCTTTTTTTTTTTGAAATTGAACAAATGCATATTATATTGTTTTCATCTTCTACAAAGCGGTGAAAATCTTTTCAAGATAATACAAAATGTCTAACACTTAAGTATCACAAACACGTTGGGAAAGTCAAATTGAAAATGTTGAAGCAATAAGATTTCAAGCGTCATAAATAAAAGTCGCTTTAAATATTTGGTGGAAATATGTGATGACCTTAAGTCATTTAGAGATTGTTACATTCTGTGCTTGCCATCTTCAGCTGTTTAAAGCCCAATGATGAAGCCCATGTAGTAACAACCCACTTACCTATTTTGAGTGTGACCCGTTCCTGGCCCCTGTGTGCATTTTCGTGTTTTCTGTTATGTGACTTTGGTTCTAACTAATTAAGATGGCTGAGATTGTGACACGTGGTAATGGCTGGATTGTTGGATGCACTGTGACTCTACATATTTCGAGACTCTTCCTTTTTTGGCTCATTCAGTCGATTCGTCTAGGGTTTCAGTCTTGTTTGAGTTTCTCTCTGTATTTTGTTCTCTCTTGATGTAAACGTGTGGTTTTCATCTGTAATCTAGAGGTTAGAAGATCTTGGTGATTTCTATTGTAGATTACTGGTTTAGGTTGTGATTTATGTGTTCTTGGTGAACCAGAAATCCGATTACTTGGTGTAATCTGAAAGTAGAGAGAAAAAGGGAGTTAGGGCTGAGGGTTTGAGTCGATTGACTCTTTTGTATCTCTGATCTTGTATCTTGATATCTTTGTTCGGATTCTAGTGGATTAGAGCGTTGATCACTCCGGTGAATGCTCAACGGGTGACTAGCCCTAATTTGGGGTGAACATCCGAGCCTTAGGGCGAAAAATCTCCTGTGCTCTTTTATGTTCTTGTTGTTGTGAGTGTTTTTGGGCTTGTAAAATACCAACAGAGATGTTAAAAGTTTATCTTCTGACATTATGAATTTTGAGTTCTTGTTTGATATGGTTATTTAGTACAATATAGTGTCTACAATTAGTAGGGTAAGCAAAATTTTGCAAAGTGAAGGCATGTTTGTTGATTCTGTTATTAGTCAATTGAAAGCACTTTACTTTTTGAAACGTATAGAGAAACTGAATTTCAATCTAACAAGATTATTGCTAAAGAAATTGCTACTTAAATGGAAGTTCAACCTACACTTCATTAAAATCGTATTACTCCCAAAAAATTCACTGATTAAATTTCAACGATGAATCTTTTAGAGCATTGATTATTTCTTATATATAGTTTTTCTAGCTCTTTCTTCAATTAGGTTAAGATTTGAACAATTTTAAAAATATGATTAATACTTTTCAATTTTTGTTTGATTTTAAAAATTGTAGACTATAGATGATAATTGTTTGAAGTGTTGGTGTGATAAGTTTGAAGAATTTTTGAAGCATGATAAAAATTCCGATAGGCAAAAAAAATTTCAGAGCTACATAATCCAAAAGGCTATTGAAGTGCTAGACTATATAAAAGGATGGACTATTTTTTTTCTTTTAAATGTGTGAACTACTTATAAAATATTATTGATTATACTAGTTAAAGTTGCACCTAGTCAAGATGATCTTTTCAAAGTTAAAGTCAATAAAATCATGCCTTTAATCAACAATGTCACAAAAAAAGATAGAATTGTTGAAAAAGTTGTAAAATAGATTAATTGAAATAACATAACCAATGATTTTTTATTTTTTTTTTGTAAAAAAAAAAAATTGTAGAAAAGTAAGCCTATGATTGGGCTCCATAAAATGAAAATGTATTTTTCTCTCTTCTTTCTAACCACATATTTTTCAATAAATTTTATTATACGTAAATTCAAAATTTTTCTTCCTTTTTAACTCAACATTCTTAAAAAAAAATCACTACTTTAAAATACATTTTTGCCCAAAATTTGATTTTAATGGAGTCCAAACAAAGACTAAATTTAAGGGAAAAAATCACAAATACCTTACTTATTTATTAAAAATCACTTTTTACTAGATTAAAATAAAACCTAGAATTACATAACTAAAAAATAAAACGACGATTACTGTAACCAAAACCTTCCACATATTCACCCATAACTGAAAATTTGAGTGCACAATAAAAACGGATGGATTTAATTGAGATTGCTGAATACGTGGGATTTCAAATTCAAATAATGACATTGATGATGCGAACCCAATGTTCATTTCCATTTAAATCGCTATTTCAAAAAATCATGGGAAAATTATCATTTTCTGTAGAATAAAGATAATCCGTAAGCTTCTTCATCTTCAACCGGGATTGGCCAGAATTTCTTCATTTACCAACTCTTGCTGGGTAGTTATGTATAGGAAAGATGTGATTAAATGTAGGATTCTCATCTTCTCCACGTCCTAATCTGCAGTGTCTTGTTGCAGTCTCAAGAAGACTCTTTCAACATCTTTCCAGACTACACTCTTTGACTTGCTCAAAAACTATCTTTTAGTCCACAGTTTCCCATCTTCCATTTGTTTGTGTTAACGTCTCCATACATTTCAGACTAGGCAAAAATTCTCAATCCAAAACTTAATAAAAAATCTGCCTGAAAATATTGAACCACATTTCCTCATTTGTTGACTGTCTAACCTCCAGCATTAGCATCATGTGAATGAGATGATGTTGTAAACAAATATCACTCATGTCCAGGAAGTGTTCGAATCATGACCACCTAAACAACTCTCGCTACTCATTAACCTTACGATTAAGAGTGGTTATGAGGTCATATTTGTAGCACATGTTTGATGCTTCCCATTCATATTCTCGCAATTTTATTCAATACATATGTATGTTCGGAATAAAGAAGTGAAAGAACGTAACGTGATGAAATGTAACTTAACAACGGCGTGTTGTATTGTGCTATCCGATGCATATGTGTGTGGGGTTTTAGTTATTAAAGGAAATGAATATTACATATGATTGTACATTCCTATGGTTAGCTGTGTCATCCCCCTTCTAATGCACCTCACAGTTCTATGATAAATATACATACATAAAATGTTATAGTCAGGAATAACGTGCCTATGAAATGTAATGTACCAAAATGACGTTGCACAATTAGGTGAAGTTTGACTTTTTTTAATGCCATAAGGAATAGACATGAAGGTTTTATATTACACTACACATTACATGGAGCAAATATGCGAAATAAGCAAACGTAGTACAATAACGTTGAGTTGCATTGTTCTTTCGTCTGAAATCCATATAGTCATAGTTTGCATACAAATGCGAAAGCTAAAATCAGACACATGACCTTTTGTAAGGTTTCCTAAAGAACTCTAGTTGTTTAGCTAAGTGAGAACTCGACAACTTTTCACTTGTATTCATGTACTGTGCACACTAACTCTCATCTTTACCATGCTGTATGATACATTGTTCATGGAAAAATAAGAGTGATATTTTTTGCCGAAAACAAACATCACATGAAATAAAACTAAAAATACTTATTAAATAGGATGAACAATTATTTTATTTTGTTGAAAAAATAATTTCTGAACCAACTTCTTCTTCTTAGACAGGGGCGGACGCAGACTTTTGAAACAGGGGGCACAATCAAACTTTCAAAAACTGACGAAAACATTAAAGTAATAGATATTTTATTACAACTGTTCTCTACGTGTTCGCATATTTTGATAACGTTCCATAATGACATCAT
>CAIGRT010108507.1:0-10258 GCA_903798405.1 Fraxinus platypoda | reverse complement strand
AGTCATCAGTCAATAATGTTATAATTAAATCTTTTATTCATTTTCTAAAGTTCTTTTCATATTTTCTTCTTGGTATCAGAGCTATTGTGAACACTCGCACACGACAAGTCTTCTATTATATTATCACCCTCAGACTTGTTATAGGCTTAGACACAATCCATGTAGTATGGAAGCACTTGAAATGCTTATACACACATGCGACGTATCTTCACGAGCATGAAAATAAAAATCATTGTTGGCTTCTTCATCAAACCAATGTACATAGCAGCTCTCAATTTTTTGAACCAAATTGTGCCTTCAGCCTCAACACAATTTGCGGGAGGATGTTAGAAATGTAACACAACTTGGCAATAGAAATGATGAGGATCAAAGTAATGATAAAGAGATCAGAAAATTTTGAAGTGATAAGATTGTCAAATTCAAACCAAATGATAAATGCAAAGTTGTTAATTTGTTATTTGATATTTGTTATCTATCTTTTGGATAAATACTAGCTACAATAATAATGAAAAGTTGTTGAGATTATTTTATTATAAAATAGGAATAAATGTGTACTAGGTGCTTATGGTCTATGATTATGAGTCAATAATATTATAATTAAGTCTTTTATTCATTTTTTAAAGTTCTTTTCATATTTTCTTCTATATGAAGCAGACTGGTGTTGATGTTGTACAAGTTGAAGGACATCGCATTATTTCCGAAATTTTTGAGTATTCGTTGTTGTACAAGTTGAAGGATAAAGTAGGTTAGTTATTTAATGGTGGTTTAAATGCAATCAGCCCACTTACGAAGGAGTTCGAGCTAAGAGAAATAAATTTGTTTACTCGGCCAGAGAAATTCTTGTTAAGCTTTCGAGCCTACATTGAGAGCGGTAAGCCAAATATTCGAGGGCGAATCTTTTCCTACGAAGATTAAGTGCATAAAGCACCAAATCAAGTCTATAACTTGCAGGCGGATCCCATTGATTGTTCCATTCAACTAAGATTATTCCTATCAATCCAACATAAAAGAAGTTGATTGGCTAATCCCATTAAATTAGTCCACTTTTGTTGCTTTTACTTCCATAATTCTAAATAATGTTGAATGTAATTCCTTATATTGTTTTTTTTCCTTAATTTATCGTTTAGAGATTTGACATTACAAATTTACAACTTGTATATATTGTGCTTTATCATTGTAATTGAGAGATTGTAATGAATAAAATTAAAGATTGTTGAGTGTTTTCTCAATTTTATGTCAGTTGTTAGGTATTCATTCTTCAATAAAAAAAAGAAAAAAAAAATATTGTTAAATTTCTGGGTATTCGTAGAATCAATGAGTCTTTGAAGGTATCCTTCGTTTCTTACGCTTCCATCTGTGTCACTAATTGTATAAAATTTATTCTCTCTATCATTTCACATTTTAAATTTGAATAATGCTATTTATCATTATGATGATGAAATATCGATATGTAGCAGTCTATGTGGAATAATGGAATTGAGTAGTTCAATTTTTATGAGAGAGAGGGAATAAGAAAAAGAGAGAAATATGAAGGATAATGGATTGTCATATAATTGATGTTTTATCATCACGATGATAAATAACATTATTCAATTGTTACATGAGCTAGTTTCGCAAGTATTACATAACAAGATACCGTAATGTTCACATTTATGTCTATTTAATATAACATAAACAAAGAGATTACGTCTCATTAAATTTATCTTAAACAAACTAGATATGAGATATCGATATAATTTTATTCCAAAGATGACCAGGGACTTCTGGAGAGAGAAGTGGAGAGAGGGAGAGTTAATTGGCTCTAGCAAGATTACGGAGACGTGGCGACCACAAGTAGAGGAGACTTTTTATGGATAGTACTTCCGGGTGCTTCAGTCATGTCCAAATCTTTATCTGTTGCAAAATTAAATTTATGCATCAATTTTGCTAATGCAAGCTCATCTACCCCGATGGCAAATATAATACCAGGGCAGCCTCTACGACCTGCACCAAATGGTATGAACTCAAAATTGAACCCTTTGAAGTCCACTTCCATATTAGAAAACCTTTCTGGACTAAATTCTTCCGGATTTGCCCAGAACATTGGATCTCTTGCAATTGCCCAAGAATTGACTAACACTCGGGTTCCAACTGCAATATCATATCCCATTACTTTACTGTCTTGGGTTGATTCTCGTGGAACCAGTAGTGGAATTGGAGGATGTAGTCTTAGGCTCTCTTTCATCACTGCCTTTAAATAGGGCATTTTCTCTACGTCATCCTCAGTGATCTCTGATTTATTTCCGGCCACACGTCTCACCTCATTCTGCAATTTCTCCATGGTTTTTGGGTGCTTTAAAAGCTCTGCCATTGCCCACTCCAAAGCAGTAGATGTCGTGTCCGTCCCAGCAGCAAACATATCCTGTCATAAACAAAGAATGGATACAATATATAGCTGATTGTTGTGTATAAAAATTCACCTAATTAATATTATATCCTTGACTATGGCAATAGGTGAATTGATTGAGGAAGAAAATGAGTTACTCCCTATCTTCTTATGAAAATTACAGGTATACAAAGACCACCAGATATGAGTTACGAAGAATTTATTGTCAAGACATGACATAAAATACTCGGAATTTTCTACTTGTACATCAAAAGATATACATAAGGGTCTACATCCTCCTCACATGGGGTGGGACCCACTTGTGTAAAATATTTTTTTATTTAAGTGGGTCCTACCCCCCATGTGAAAGGGGTGTACACCCTTATGTATACCCTAATGTACCACTAGCAAAGCTCAAAATACTCAATCAGCAGACTTGAGCACCCTCTACTAGGCAATTGTTCTATTTTGTGACTCAAATTCCATGCGAATTGGAAGTTTGATTCATGGAAGAAGCCTAGATAATTTTGGTTTAGAAGTCAGATTTGATAAGGGATCAAATTTCGTCATGGATTGAGAGTTTGATTAGGAGGAGTTTTGCTCACGAGCATCCTAATTAATGGAGATCAAATTTTATCAAGGATTGTGAGTTTGACTTGGGAAAGGAATTTGGAATGAAGAAAAATACATTGGAGACAAAATTACCGAAAGTGGGGCGCGTAAGCCCGGCTCCGAAGCCCCTGATTGAAGAAACCCCTCGAGTGCTGCGCGCCAAGGCACCACTGTGGTGAGTTTTATTTCGTTTTTTAGGGATTTTATATTTTCTTCTTGATCTAGAACTGCAAAAGGAGGCTCCTATATATATATTCCACATTGTTGTATTTCCATATACATACATTCAACAATATCTTGAGAGCCAGAGAATTTTGATTTCAACTGAGAGCATCGAGATCTTGATATTGTAAACACATTCATTATTTCTCCTCTTCTTCTTGTGGTTTTTTCCCATCTTGGGTTTTCACATAAATTTTGGCGTTCTTATTTGTTTTTATTTATTTCATTATTGTCATTATATTGCGATCAATTCATAACAGCAACTGTAGGGCCCTTTTAGATGTATTGTTTTGCAGGTATGTTACAAACTAAACTCACAAGGAATTAGGATTCGAAGATTCACGCACATTCAGTGATCGTTATGCAATTCAATGTTGCATTCAACAAATGAAAGGTCAGAATTTAGCCAAATATTTTCATATGCCGGTGAGATCTAATGTTTTAAAAGAGTTCAAAATATTCTTAATAAAGTTAATGGTATTCACCACTTATTCAGACACAAATGAATATGTTAAAACATAGAGGAAGAGAACGAAAATGCTTACAAAAATGACAGCTTTTATGGTATCAGTTCCGATGGGGAAACCAGCCTTGTTTTCCCTCTGAACTTCGAGCAATATATCCACAAGATCTGATCCTCCAGTTTCATTGTTGCTGCCATTGTGCTGTGTCTTGCCTTGTTTTCGATTTCTGTGCTCCTCAACTACATCCGATAAAAATTCATCTAACACTTTAGCCGATTTCTCGACTCTGGTATTCAAACCGTTAACGGTATTGATCCATTTAAGCCATGGAATGTAATCCTCTACATTAAAAATACCTATTAACTCCCCAATTTCCTTCAACATTGACTCAAATTTCGTGCTTTCTTCTCCACCAGTATATTTTCTACCAAGGGCCACTCTACATATAATATCATTAGTAAGTGACACCAATATATCACTCAAGTTTATCAATGATGAAGATGAAGAGCAAGAATGTCTAATTTTCTGAATCATAAGAGACGTTTCTTCTTCTCTTATATGACGAAAAGATTGAACCCTCTTATTGCTTAAAAGCTGAAGCACACATATGCTTCTCACCTGCCTCCAGTGCTCACCGTAAGGAGTAAACGCGATGTCCTTAGAGCCATAAAGAACTTTATCAAGGATGCTCGATTTCGGCCTGTTTGAGAAAATCAGGTCCTGATTTTTCATGATCTCCCTGGCTGCATCTGCAGACGAAACAATAACTGCTGGAAATCTGCCAAGATGAAGCGTCATGAGTGGGCCATAGTGTTTGGATAGTGCTTGCAGCGAGCGATGGGGGTATAAGCCGAGTTGGTGAAGATTTCCAATCACGGGAAATTTAGGGGGAGATGGCGGTAACCTTTTCCGGGCTGTTGACTCCGGATTAAAGTACCATTTGAAAAGGAAGACAATGCACAAAATTAACGCGAAAAGAGAAACTATCGAAGGTGAAAAACAGATCATTTTTTCTCTCACATAGGAAATTTAACGAGTTATCTTCTTATGCTTATGTTCTACTATAAATATACATGTTCATTTCCCGGGTGCAATTTATTAGAGTCCCACATTGGTTGATGATATTTACATGATCCACTTAATAAGGTGAGGGCAATTCTCTTATAACAAGCCGATTTTGTTAGGTTGAGTTAAGTCCAATATCGTTTCTAATATGGTATCAAAGCATGCCTAATTTTGTAATGTTGGATGCACCTAATATCGTTTGTTCACAGTTGTTTGGCATGGTTTATGCTGTGTGTGATGGGGCGTATTAGAGTCTCACATTGGCCGATGATATTTACATGAACCACTTAATAAAGTGAGGACAATCCTTCCCTAACAAATAGGTTTTCAATCGTTGAAACTTTCAAAATTGGCATGACAACAGAAATTTTTATTTTGGGTTGTCATTTTCATTGTGTTGTAGTTCAATTGAATTATACCATTAAAAACAGACGCCCAGCCAACGTGGCCCTGGACGAATAGCATAGCCCATACCATTATCTAGCCAATTTTGTTGCTAATGTTTTTAAAAGCACCGTACTGTACGTTTAAGTTTTGTATTGCCTCAGACGTAATGAGCCGCCCACAACCTTTGAAATATCTCAAACAATTATTTTAATATTCGTTGTAATTCATAATTTGTCAAGACCAACCATCTCATGGAACGACCAAGTGTGCCCGAAAAAAGCCGGATCTCAATTTGCAGCACATTACTTGAAGAGTTGGTAGGATGCTATATTAATAGAGCCCCATTTGGTTTGACTAAAAATCAGATTTTTAGCATATTTTGACAAAATTTAGTGAAATATGTGGTCGAAAAAATGATAAAAGTTGTGGATTCATCGGATATATTGAAAATGAATTTTAAAAAATTGAGCTAATCCACTCTCCCTAGATTTGGTGAAGACGATGTATACAATCGAATATGTCATATTGGAGCTGTCATATATTCAGCTCACCAAATATGACTGCATTCTATAATCAGTGTTTTGTAGAATTTTATACTCTTAAGTTCAACTTTCAAGCAATTTCTGCATCAGTAGCCACCCAGCAGTCTTCGCAACCTTGCTTGAATTTCAACATATTTATTTATTATAAAAAGAGTTATATTGACTGGAAAAATACTTTTAAACTTAATTCACACAAAAATAAAATTGGATGTAATTAATGTATTTTGAGAAAAACTCATAATTACCATACTTCAAGAATACAATTTCAAAAATATCAAACTTGTATATTTCTTTCAAAAATCAGGTCATAGGTCATGTTTATATTTCTTAAAAATTATATATGGATAGATTTTTATTAGAAAATATTGTGACGTAAATTAAGGTTATTATACGATAATTGATGATATTCTCTCTCACCTTATCGCTCCAGAAAATAAAGTCAAATCAGTTATTTCCTACCAACATAAAGGAGAAGTGGCGAAACATGTAGAACCGCCTTTTATGAAAAATGAAAAAGAAAAAAAGACAAAACGGGTTGGATATTCTCTCAATCTCTCACCTCTGATCAAAATAGAAAGAAATTGAACAACTTGATCTCACCACAAATTGAATAACTTTGTCTCTCTTTTGTAGATTATTGATTGTTATTTACAAGCAATATTTCGAGGAGGAACATAGAAAAAAAAAAGGAGCTTTCGGGATACGATCAGGAACATCGGTCCTGCAAAACATTTTTAATAGTTACTTTTACTAGATTGAACGTAAATCTGGGACGTAACTTGTGATCTAGATTTCCTCTCCGTTTTAATTTGAATCTGCCAAATATTATTGAATTCTATCCACTAAAAAGAAGAAAATGATGAACAAAAATTTAGCTTTGGGACGTCATGGTGGAGGTCACAAATCTAAAGTTCGTTCTCTGCGAAAATTCACAACCACTACAATAGACCAACTAGGCAGTAGGTGTTATCTGCCATTCAGAATCGTTTTAAAACTATATTATGACTTTTCCGTTTTCAATTCTACTGAGCATATATATTATGACTTCTCCATTTTCTATTCACGGTTTCAGTTGGTTGGTGATTTAAAATTAGACTTCGAAGATCTCTGTTCTGCCGAAGAAATAAGTTGCTTATTGCTTACTTAATTGTGACCTCCATTTATTCATTGCTTACTTTTGACCAGCAACCTTAGTTGTACTTTTCTCATATCCTCATTGCGTACAATTTATTCAGTCCGTAACCTCGATGTATCCATCATTCATTCGTGACCAACATACACATTTGTGCTCATTTCGAGAGTAAAATGTATTCAGATTGTGACCTCAGTTTAATCACAGTTTATTTGTGAGAAAGAGACTTAGTTGTGCTTATTTCATGTTTATGCTCTTTGCATAGAATATATTCGCTCTATGACATCACTTTATTTATTACTTATTTGTGATCAAAAGGCTTATTAGTGCTTATTTTGAGTATAAAAAACTTCTGTTTCTGACCTCTGAAATTGACTCTTATGAGGCATCTTTATGGTGGATGTTATAACGCTTATGAATTGTGTGACGTGTATGAATGTGACTGATCATACGTGATAGCATAATATATGACTTGATAATTGTGACTTATTATTCTCTTGGTATTTTTGCTGTAATGATACATGTTCACATTGACCTATTGTATGGAGGCCATACATGAGTATGCGCCATTTGAATTAATGTGTGATGTGAGTAATTACGCCATTCGAATTAAAGTGATATTCTCTTGATCATCGGGTACTACAGAGATTTGATTATATCCAGAATATCCGTCAAGGAAGCAGTAGTGTGAGTGCCCTGCCAATCTTTCCAACATCTGATGGATAAATGTAAGGGAAAAGTGATCCTTCTGAGTAGCAGTGTTGAGTTTGCGATAATCAATGCAAAAATCATCATCTTGTAACAGTCCTGGTGGGAATTAATTCGTTCTTTTCATTTTGCACCACCGTAATTCCATCCTTCTTCGGCACAACCTGAACTGTGCTGATCCATGCACTGCCTGATATTGGATAGATGATACCCGTATCCAGGAGTTTCAGTACCTCTGCTCTAACTACCTCTTTCATATTTGGATTAAGCCTTCCTAACTGTCTACACTCGGCAGAAAATTATCTTCCATGAGAATCCTATGCATGCACAGTGAATGGCTGATTCCTTTAATATCTGCAATGGACCATCCTATGGCTGTCTTATTGTCCCTGAGTACATATAGTAGCCTCTCCTCCTCCACCTTGTTGACTGAGTTTGAAATAATT
The DNA here is from genome assembly GCA_903798405.1 of Fraxinus platypoda. Classification (NCBI taxonomy): domain Eukaryota; kingdom Viridiplantae; phylum Streptophyta; class Magnoliopsida; order Lamiales; family Oleaceae; genus Fraxinus; species Fraxinus platypoda. Next base: position 2,315 of record CAIGRT010108507.1, on the reverse strand, counting down.
ACTGGCAGTGTAGAGGACTCCCCCAAGTAAGCGTATTTGAGATGAGGTGGTAGTTGCTTGAGTTCCAATTTAGGAGGCTGCTGAATGGATGGTAATGGCTTTGTAGGACCCATTCCCAACTCCTCAAAATAGCGTTTATGCGTGTACGGTGGATTGGTCTCCAAAACCCTTGCACATGCCTCATATGCATCCAACGAGTTATGTAGCAGAAATGTGTCTTGAATCACCTTCTCAATCACATCTATCTGAAAGCAGCTGTCTCACTTAGTAGAGAATTTCCTGGCCTTGAAGACATTGAATAAAATCTGCTCTTCACCAAGCTCAAAATAAGTTGGCACTTCTGAACATCAATAAGAGCTCTCCTAGTGGCTAAGAGTGGTCGGCCTAGTATGAGTGAAATATCCTTGTCCTCTTCCATGTCGAGAATGAGAAAATCAACTGGAAAGATGAATTTTTCCACTTTAATCAATACATCTTCTATGATCCCTCGTGGATGAGTAAGGGATCGATCAGCTAGCTGAAGAGTTACCGTAGTTGCTTTAGCGTCTCCCAATCCGAGTTTCTTGAAAATGGAAAGTAGCATTAAATTAATACTTACACCTAAATCACATAAAACTTTATCAAAATAACAATCTCCAATAGTACAAAGTACAGTAAAACTCCTTGGGTCTTTTAACTTTGGAATAGCTTTTCTGGATTCTAGAGCTACACTCTTCAATCAACATCACCATTTCACGTTTCTCTAGCTTGCGTTTATTGGATATGATGTCCTTTAGGAACTTGGCGTAGTTCGGCATTTGGATGAGTGCATTGGCAAATGAGATGTTGATGTGGAGTTTCTTGAAGACCTCAAGAAATTTCGTGTACTGTTGATCCAATTTGTGCTTTCTCAACCTCAATGGAAATGGAATAGAGGGCTCGTAAGGATTGATAGGAGTGGTTGCCCTAACCCGTGGTGTATCTGAACTCTTCTTAGCAGATGCTTCTATTGTCTGTTCAGTCTGTTCCACATGCTTTTTATCTGAAGAAGGTACTATTTCCTTACTCGCGACTAGCCTCTTTACGTGAATTTTCGATAATTGTACCCCATTTCTGGTTGTTATTTCTTTTGCATGTTCCTTGGGGTTGATTTCTTTATATGAACCTGATGCTCTGCCAGTCATAGAGAGTGCCATCTGCCTCACTTGAGTTTCCAAGTTTTTAATAGCTGCACTCTGATCTTGGAGAGTAGTTTCAGTCTTTTTCATGAACTGATTATTAGCTTCTATGTATTGATTTGTTTTCTCCATAAATTTTCTGAACATCTCTTCCAACCGAAATTTCTTCTCATGTTACTGAAATTGATTCTGCGGCCTATTCTGATTAGCCCAAGAGAAATTTGGGTACTTCCTCCAACTTGGGTTGTAAGTATTGGAATGTGGTTATTTTGTTGATGTTGTCCCCAATGTACAAAATCCTCTCATTCCATTCTTTGTGTGAGAAATTTGGGTGCTTCCTCCAACCTGTGTTGTAAGTATCTGAATGTAGATTATTCTGTTGATGTTGTCCCCATTGTGCAAAATTCACGTTTTCCATTCGTTGTCCCAAAATAGGACAATCCATTGTATTGTGATCTGCTTAACACTCTTCGCAACTTGGCTTCTTGGCTTGTGCTGCATTAGCTGTCTGTGATATACTTTCTACCTTATGAAATAATGAGTTTATCTTCGCAGATAAAGCTGAGTAAGCATCCACTTCGTATACACACGACTCTTTCTTTTGAACCACTCGCTTAGAAGCCTACATGGTTGAAATTAGGCTGCCCAAACAGAGGGTAGACAATGCTGAATTGACTCTGAATGATCTGTGGTGTCATGAAATCCCCAACAAACATAGTTCTCTCATCAACAGCTTTCTCTTCATTGACCTGAACTATTTCATTGTTTTGCTCGTTAGCCATTTGTACTGGCTGTTTTAGGTCTTTTTATTTTGCCACTCTTGCTTCCCTTAGCCTACGATGAAAGGTGAGTTCGATTTCTGGATGAGCTGGACTCAATTCACCGTCAAGCTACCTTCGCATACAATATCTAGAAGAGAAACAATAGTAGCACTTCAATAACTAAAATGAAATGAAATAAATAAATAACAAAAAATGTTCGAATCAGTGTGAGGCAAATAAAATCAAACTAAACTCAATCTCAGGTAATGGCGCCAAAACTTGTTCACAAAAATATATTTCGAATTAAAATCACCGCAAGTGTGTGGTTCGTTAACAAGTAATAAAGTGGATTTTGAGTCCAAGTATCGTCCCATAGAGATTGATTTATTTCAATTTA
>CAIGRT010108500.1:0-13362 GCA_903798405.1 Fraxinus platypoda | reverse complement strand
TTGAGTCTATTTTGTTTTACTACCTTGACTTTACATTTCTAGTTTTGTCACGGAATGTCAAAGGGGGAGCTTGTTAGGTTTTTGATGTAATTGGCAAGTTTATGAACAAAATAGACTATTTTAATATGTTGTAAAAATCAAGGAGTAAGTTGCAAATAGTAGAAATTGAGTTGTATTAGGTCTAGGGTTTGAGATTGGAAAAGAAGGAAAAAAAGTGCCGCAATTTCGCTAGACTGTCGCCATGACTTGGCTTGAGCGGCAGAAACAGTAACATTGTCGCTAGTCGTCGCAAGGAATTCGCTCAAGCGACAACCTATCGCTCGACTATCGCCCAACTTTCGCTCAAACGACAGGGTTATCCAAAGAATTTTAATTCGTGTTTTTAAGGCTTTTTATCCAATCTCGAACCCTAGACCTAATACAACTTAATTTCTAATATTTACAACTTACTCTTTGACTTTTACAACATATTAAACATAGTCCATTTTGTTCACAGACTTGCCAATTATGTCAAAAACCTAACAATATACAAGGATAATCATTAGGTAAAAGAATCTTTTGATTTTTTAAAGGATGTTCATATGAGTTGTTTATTATTTGACGCATCNAGGTAAAAGAATCTTCTGGTTCTTTAAAGGATGTCCATGTGAGTTATTTATTATTCGTCGCATCATTATAGCTCCTGGATGTCCAAGTCGATCATGCCAAAGTATAAAATTTTTTGGATCAACGAACTTCTGGTTCGTGATAATATTTAATTTGACCATTTTTATAAATGTATAATACATGCAAGATGAGAGTGCGTGAAAATTTTCTTTTATCTACTTCTGGCCAAATACAAAAGAAGTTATGTAAAGATATTCAACATTATTTTTCTTGTATCGTCTCAATGTGATATTCATTGCAGCAGATATCTTTAAAATTAAGCAAATTTCTCCTGAATTTGTTAGAATAAATTGTATCGTCAATGTATAATTTTGTATTATTTGATAAAATAATACAAACTCGTCCGGGGCTTTCAACGATATTGATACACCTGATATCGTATTAACATAATTTTCTGTAAATGTAAGTCCAGAAAATACTTTTTGTCTTGAAGAATAATGTGCATATTTTCAATAATAGATATCTCGACATTCATCTAGAATTTTGTGATGTTCACTATTTGAGTAACTTCACCATAAAATAAAATATAATTAATCCCAAAGAATATGATTAAATATCAAACAATAATTAATCAAATAGTTAATATCAATATGACATAAGTTACGTATTTTCCTTCATGGATAAACACTAATGTAAAATAGTATGTTCTTCGGAACATGTGCTACTTTGGGAGCACATTGTATTTTAATATTGCTTTTTTAAGAGTAAGATGTCAATATTCTTCTAAAATATTGTAAATACTGATTTAAAATAATACGTTCTTCGAAACATGTGCTACTTCGGGAGCACGTTATATTTTACTATTTCTTTTTCAAAAGCAATATATCAATATTATTCTTGGATATTTTCGTGCTTTTCAGAAGTAAGTAATATTCTTCTGGAATATTAATTATAATGTTGTGCTATTTCAAGAGCAACATGATAAATTATTAATTTAAAGTTTATGAAAAAAATCTAAAAATATTTAATTACCATATAGACATGATATGAATTTATATAGAAAAATTAATTACCAAAAATGTAATAGTAAAAAAATCTTTCAAAAACAAATTCATGTCACCAAATTAACGTGTTGTAGAATATTAATTCCCGTCTTGCACATAAATTGAGAGAAGACATGAATAAATCTTGATAGACAAGAATCGATACACAAATACATGAAAAATATGAATTCATACACAAACATGACATTGGTAAATTAAAAAAATAATCATTTGGAGTGGAAAGTAATCATTATCTTTGCATGCTAACTTTGGCTAAAATACGGTAACAAAACAATAGAATTACGTATAAACAATTATACACAATCACAATTAATTAGGCAAACATTTTTCGGGTGTAATGATTGGCGACAAGATCTGGGTATACAAGAAACAAATTGAGGCAGTGTCAAGTAATCATTGCGGCAAAAATATTATGTTTCTGACAAATGTATATGTAAAATTCACGTGTCGCCAAATTAATTTTGTTACACGTGATAAATGATTATACTTATAAAACTTATTACCTTCTAACTAATTCACTTTGATTTTGAGAGAACTGTGCTGATAATGTGTTGTGAAAAGAGAGATAAAGAGAAGAGAGAATAAAAGTTAATAGACTTGTGTGTATTATAATGAGAATCAAAACTCTATATTTATAGGACATGATTATGGATATAATGGTAATAATTTCTAGGATTGTAGGGGTATAATTGTCATTCACTAATAAACTTACCATTTACGACAAAATTGCTTTTATTAGGCGTTGAAAATTGATAATTTTGTCTGGACTCTGGAGTCAACGTTGACTAGCTCATCGCCATCAGCGTGGCAAATAAGTCCATTGTGGCACTTGATATCTTACATTCTTGTCGGTCAAAATCATTTGTAGTTGGGGACAAATTTGTAATTTAAATCCTTCCTAACTCCTTCCATCCCATAAATATATTTTTATTTTTATTTGTACATATATTACAAAATAAAATTAATATAATTAAAAATATAAAATTTTCTTACATTTTTTCTAGTATATCCTTTGAGAAAAAAAAATTAGTTTTTTTACAATTAAAATTTCAAAATGTTACAGTTTTTGAGGAGACGTTTTGGTTTATAATATATTAGATAATATTAATCAAGATGACAGATAATATTTTAATTTTTGTTTTTCCCCCTTAATTACAATACTTTTCAATCTATGCATTTAATAAAATTGAGTCAAAATCCAAAAGGCGAATCAAATAGATTTTTTTTTAAAATCTTAATTACTGCAAAGATGAACTCATTAGTTTATAAATTAATATAATTATATATGTTAAATTTGTTTAAAAAATACATTAAAATTTAATTAATGTGAAAATAATTGCCTAATCAGTAAATAGAATAAAAGATCACAAATATTAGTTGATCATCCAATGTCAAATTTTATAAATTATTTTTATTAACAGCAATATTTAGTTTGCATTATCAGATGAAATGGAGCCCACGATATTCAACTAACAAACCAACTTATAGAACAAAAAAATAAAAAAAAATCCTTCCTTATGTCCCTTTTGGTTTTTGGGTTGGCAGTGGCGTGGGTAGTTGTGCCAATTGAGGAATGTGAAGTTGAGTCAATGGTCTAAGATTTTTTGAGTCAACGGTCTAAGATTTTTTGAGTGCAAAAGCATTAAATGGGAGTAGAATCGACATAGAGAAATGTGTACACCGCCAATTTATGTTGTAATAAAATTATTATTAAATTGTCTAATGAATAAAAAAGTAGTTTCATCGAAAAATATGACAGCGACCTTATTATCACCTTCATAGATATTAGGTACCAGTAATCCTAGATAATATTACCCATCTTAGTAATATTATTGGTCATTAGTTGTAATAATCAAGTCTACATGACGATGAACCCTCTATTCACAGTCCAATTATCGAAAGAAGTTGTGATTCGTTGAACAATAAATCAAAGAGCCCAAAATTGACGACAATCAAAACTAAAGATAAATAGAATTATTTTATAAATAATGTTAGTCTAGATATTAGTAAGTTTCACTATTTTATTGTTTAATGAAAATTAAGACTATTGATCACAATTTCGATTAGCTTCGATCAATGTGAAAATAAGGTGATCATGTCATATTGTCCAAAAAATATATTGTATTTCAACTTATTGCCACAATCACGGGTGCACATATAGTCTCAGATCCAGTCATGAACTTGGACACTAGCTGCAATACAAATGTACATGAGTTTATCTAAAAAAAAAAACCTAAGAACAAAGTGGACATTTGCGGGGGTGAATACGGAATGTAGTCTGGTCGAGCCCATGCTTGTATCCTCCCGTGGCTACATAGCTACTTGCTTGCTATCAATTTATATAGTCACGATATTTATCACCATGGTGACTCTATTAATATAATTTATTAAAATAATAATTTTATTTAATAATATATCTGTTATAAATAAAATGTATTAATCATATTAAAAGAATTTACATTCTAAGTCGATTGGATGTTGAACATAACACTTGCAAGTCATGGGTCAAGTGGGATATTTCCAAATTTTTTGTCAACCTTATGTCGGCAGTGGACTCCGACCGACTAGCTCGAAAACGTGTCTTGGGTTCTCACCTTCAGATTCCAAAACCGGTGCTTTTGTATGCAAATTCACACTTCAATCTTTGACTCTTTCTGCTTATTTTCAGCACTCAATTCAACTATTTTTTTTTTCTCTTTAATTAATTTTCCCCTCCATCCACATACCTATTCAAATTCAACTTTTTTTTTTTTTACTGTATAAAGTAAAAAGAAAACGAATTTCTTTTCTTCACAGTGAGGAAGCCGAGTCAGATACCGACTCTCTTTAATTCAGCGGCTGCTGTATTTTACTGTACCAATTAATTATCGACAAAATTTTCAACTCTCAATTTGCTATATAACACTTCTGTTCAATATTTTCTTTTCAACTTTTTCTTTAATAAATACACATTCAAAACAAGAATTATTTTTTATAAGTAAATCAATAATTTTTTGTAGTGTTATTTTTTATAAATTCTCTGTTAATGAATTTTCAAATTCATCAAAATAGTTATAGTATTCCTTTCAGTACTTCTATCTCAAGTTATTTATATTTCCTAACATTCTCGAATTGTTTATACAAGGTTGTTTCATTTGTAATTCTTCTACAAAAATTTATACAAGTTATTCTATTTGTTCCAGTATTTCTGTCTCGATTTTTTTTTTTTGTAGTTTTTAAAGCTCTTGAATCGTTTAAGGTGGCGAATTTAAGAGAGAACAGTGACAAGAATAGGGGTGAAAATGCAGGGAGACGAGAATTTCGAAAGTGAGAATAATGTATTGGGTTCATTGTTCTCGCCTGGTTTTAATAGAGAGCAAGAGATGTCAGCAATGGTGGCAGCTTTGACTCATGTCGTGGCAGGTGATGAGAATAAAGAGGTCGTGGAGGCAAGCGGCGGAGGTGGTAGTGGTGGCGGCGGTGGCCGTGGCGGCACTGAGGCTGCTAGTTCTACATCTGCATGGGCGTGGAGTGTTGGAGATAAGAGGGGACGTGAAGACCAAATGAATGAGCAGATTTCTGAACCAGTTACGACAGTTTGCAGGGCATATAGTGATTTTTCTATTGAAAGTTCCGGCATGGGATCAGGTACTTACATAAATACATACATAAATATGTGAAGAAATGTCCCTCGAATGTCAGAACAAACGTGTCAGATATTCTGCCCATTTGGCGTGCATTAATATTAGATTTTTAATAAATTTTGATAAAAATAAATTTTTAGTATATTTTAATCCACACCAAATAGGCTTATGTGTATCTCACCAGGGCGGACGCAAAAGTTTAAAGTTAGGGGGCACAATCGAACTTGCAAAGAAGTTGGGAGAAATTTTACAATAAAAAATTTACGTCCAAACAAATCATGCCCCATGTAATTTTGCATCCAGAAATTTACATAGGATATGACTTTTTCGGATGTAAAATTTTGAAAATTTTTTATATCATATTCCATATAAAATTTCCTGATAAAATTATGAAAATTACATTGAGAAATTTGTATCGAAAAAATAATAAATGTTAATGAAATAATTGAATTTTTTTAAAGAAAATGCGAATTAGATACCTTTCTTTAAGACTCACGTTTAACGCATCTTTAACTATTTTCGAAATTTGTATCTGTTTGGACTATTCGATATTTCTATAATGTAGTTCTCGAAATAAGTTTTGAGATGATATAAACAATTTATAGATTCGATTAGCGTACGATCGTCGAAATTTTTTTTAAATTAGTATGTTATCAAAATTTTCGAAATACTAATTTTGAACAGCCTACTTTGACAAGTTGTAACATTTGCTACGATTGATCGTTTCGTACGCCATTAATGACGTAGAAAACTAGTCCGTGAGTACTTCGAAATGGTATTAAGAATGCAATATTTCGATTTCGTTTCACATCCCATAATGATTTCAAAAATTGAAACAAAAACATAGGGGGAAAAAAAAAAGAGAGGAAGCAAAGCCACCCCCTGGGTCCGCCCTGTATCTCACCATAACGTTTCTGCATGGCTAGCTTTTAGATTCCTATACTATAAAATAGTTTATAGTTTGCAGCATATAACATACTAAAAAAATGTTGATATTCAATTTATATGACTGCTTTTCATCGTCGTCCTTGTAATTTTCTTACTATGAATATGTGTATGTATCACCTAAGAAAATATTGCATGCAAAAGCATAAAAGTCATATCTAGCATGAAGCCCTACACACGATTGGACATTATTGTGAATAAGATTTTAACTTGTTTTTTATTTTTTTTCATTTCCATAAGCTGAAAAGGTTGGAATAAATCTTTAGCCTATGTATTGTTGGATGACCTCGTCAATCCGTTTTCCCTTACGGGGTGTTTGATACACATTATTGAAAAGAAAATATATTTTATGATGTGATGTGATGGAAAATATGTGGTTAAAAAAGAAAAAACAAATTTGGATTTACGTGTAATATTATTTTATTGAAGAATGTGTTGTTGAAAATGAGTATTGAAAGAATGAATTTTGGAAAGAATGTGTATCAAACAAGGCTTAATTAATGTTTCGCGCACAGTCGCATAGAAAAGTATTAAAAAAGAAAAAGAACATAAATTCTTGTTCAAAGTGTCGAGTCTCTTTGACAAACATGCTATTAATGAAGTTGAATTTATTACAGCTGCAGAAGGTCCTAGGATTCAGACAAGTGCAGTATATACCTACATTCCAACACATGAAAACATCATAGAAGAATCCTATGAAGGAATACCTAGGAGAAAATATAGAGGAGTGAGAATGAGGCCATGGGGGAAATGGGCTGCTGAAATAAGAGATCCATATAAAGCTGCAAGGGTTTGGTTAGGCACATTTGGCACTGCTGAGGATGCTGCTAGAGCTTATGATGAGGCAGCTTTAAGGTTCAGAGGCAACAAAGCCAAACTAAATTTCCCAGAAAATGTCAGGCTCTTGCAATCTTCTTCATCTCTGTCGAGCATTTCGTTATCTCCAAATACACTTTTTTCAGTTTCGACTTCATCCGAACCCATTGTTCATACTCAAGCTCAAAGTATTATTCCCAACAGACAAGAGTTTATGAATCTTGATCATGATATTCAAAGACAGCCAAGTTTGTTGGATCAGTTGTTTTCGTCGTCAACGTGTTCGAGTTTTCAATCTTCCTCTTTGTCATCGACAACATCTTTTCCTCCGTTTTTTTCAGCTCAGCCAAGAGATGATCTCATGTCAACAAACAGTCCAAATAGTGAGGCTGATTTTTCTTGGGGGGATTCAAGTCATCAGACTTCTTCACGAGAATACTAGAAGGCACGATTTGAGAAGATAAAAGAGTCCAAAATCTCGCATGTGGTCATGTTGAGTATTATCTAATACTATACACCAAAATCGAGAATGAAATTTTCATTCTGCATATGTCAGATCATAAATTAGTAACTGCATCCACGTTATAATTTCATTTTCCGATTTTGTTTTTGAGGCTTGTAATTCTGCTACAATTTTAGTTATCAGTTGTGCTTCTTTAGAAGCCAAAAAGAATTAATTGTAGTCAGATTGGATCACTTCAATCTCCTGTATTATTTATCAGAACTAGCTGTGGAAAATGTTAAACAGGCAACACACATTGGCATATAAAGAATATACTGAGTAGTCATAAAAGTTGGGAGGCGCCACTGTGCTGCCCACTGAGGTTGTTCCCATTTTTAAAATGAAATGAACCCACAGAGGTTGTTTTCGTCATTTACTTTCGTCCACGTTGTGAAGTTCTTGTTCAAGTTGAAGGGCACCTTTCTTGTTGCTCCAAGTTAATGGGCCAAACTGTTGGCCTCAATCGTCTTAGTCCAAACTTGCGCACAAGTTCAATTTGATATTCTCCCAAAGTTTATTCACATCATTGAAGTTAGATGTGCACACTGAGGTAGGGCCTCCTACCATAGTTGAAATCAAATTGCACAGGACCAAGCCTTCCGAAAGTATAATCAAATTCATAGTATTCGGCAATCTAATAAGCATGCCATTGTTTTGTAGTTGATTAAAATCTGCCAAATGATGCACAATGAAATCAATTTTTATCTGACGGTATGTACTTGTTGTGATATTGTTCAATACATATAATGAGTTGTGATTTGGAGTGTGTTCATGCAAAACCCGTAAGCGTACGGGATCGTAGACAAGTAATACGTGATGAGTTAAAAGTTGTCGTCCCATAGGGAATAAATTTCAATCAAGTGTATTAGTTTTTATTCAAATTCAAAGTGAGCAAACAAATTAGAATTGTGGTTGATAATTATTCTAAATTATTCTACGAAAGATTGTAAAATTCGAGTTTTGTATTTATATGGAATGAATGTATTGGATTACGAATTCACCTACTATTATCTATTTCAATTCTCAACTATATAGCTAGTATCATTCATGCATTCTTGACAATTGATAAATTTATTGTAATTAATTTCCTTTTCAAGACAAATTAAATCTATTCTAATTACAACCCGAATCTATTCCTAGTCCGAATTCGAATGAATAAAATGCATTAGAGTTTAGATTATCTCATAAATTGCACACGTGATAAATATTATTCCTAATATTTATCGCACGCGTGTTAATCAAGCAATGTTTTATACCTATTGTGAGCCTCCTAACACAACAACAAGCAACTATATATTTTATTAATGATCAAGCAATCAAATAATAAAATTATGCATGCAGGATTAATCAAGAAAAACAAGAAATTAACTAACTACTTGTCTTGAATTAAAAATAAATAATAACAGGTTTCATCTTCATCCAATACATGAAAATACTTAGCCTAGCATATTTTTATGTAAATTACACAAAAAGATATAGAAAAACATCACCCGGAATGGAAAACAATGAATTGAAAGTGGAAAACCAATTTCTTCTTCATAAATCTTCAACCCGGGTTTTGAATCTTCAATCTCTTGTGTTAATTGCTTTTGAATCTTGTGCTAGCCTCTTTATTATGGTGAAAAATAGGATTTTGATATGTTCCCGTAGTTCACGCCGTTCCCCCTTAAAAAATAGGTTAAATTTGGTTTTTTTAAGAATTTGGATAAAACAAGGAATTTGGGCCGTTCAGGCCCAAAAATAGCATGCGCACACTCGCCATATAATTCCTTGCGCGCGCGCCATTCATAGGTTTTGGGCTCAGTAAATAAACTTCATGCCCGTGTGCACGCGACTTTATAAAATTTTCCATTTGTTGCACTTTGGTCCCCTAAATTTCATTCCTTGGTTATCTTGGTTCTTTCTTCATATTTTCTTGATCCTCCATCTTCCAACTACATCTAATTTGCCCCAACATCCCTCCAATCATCAATATTAGGTCCGAATCATCTATTAGCATTTTGCGATTTAGTCCCCAAACTTTGGATTATGTCCACGTTAGCCAATTTTCTGCTCTATTTCTTCAATTTCATTGTTTTTCATCGAGATGCACCTAACAAACAAAATATATACGAAATTAAGCCACAACTCATTTAAAATAACAATACTTGCTCTAGTTTAATGGTACGGCTAAGTGTATAAAATACACTTGTCAGAGTGATCAAATTTGTATCTACCTTGCGAAAAAGAATCGGAAGCAAAAGAAGCAAAACAGGAAAGAAAAAAAAAAGATAAAATAAAATAAGCTGTCGGAGGCAGGCAATCGCCCCTGCTTGGAATTTTAATTCCAGAGGCCAAAGTGGTGAAACTAGGCGAACGCCCCGGTGCAATTTATGTGACCATTGAATTTTGAATTTTGGTGACGTTTTGAATGGCTTCACACATTTTTGGCATATTTTTGGCACCATTTCGTGCACGATGGTTGATGCACTCTATGCGTGTGTGTGTGTGTGTAGATGATTTTTATGTTGGAAAACATATCTTAAATATCAAATTAATTCACTTATATCCAAATCAAATATCAAACTCAATTTTTATATATTATTCTTCAAGTTCCTTTTTCAAGTTCATTTTGCTTGATTTAAACTAGATTAAAGTTTGTGTACTTCTACAAACCGTTTCCCATTGAAGCCTTCAAGCACTTATTTCGATGGCGGGAAAAATTGTTTGAGGACAGTGATTCATTATCGTATTTAAACATTCTGTTTGGTGGATTCTTGTTGCTGGTTTTCTTATTCTTCATCATTTTGCACAACAATGTCAAACAATATTTTTAACATGTGAAACTAGACAACCGTGGCTACTATCAAATGGAAGAATAAGTTGAAGTTTCTTCTTACTACATTAAAGATCTTTAATATCATGAATCAGATTTTGGAACTATTATCGGAACCAACCCCGGATGACACCAATGATACAAAGGTGGAAAGGAAGGAGAGACAAGAAGATGAATTGATATGTAGATGACACATTCTGAATTCTCTCTCTAATCACCTCTATGATCTTTATACAAACAGCACTTCGAAAATGGAAAAAAAGTTTCTAGGCCGAGAAGGAAGGTACCAAAAAGTTTTTGATTTCTAAGTATTTTGATTTCAATTTTTTAGATAACTTGTCGATAAGTACATGCGTTGTAAGTTCTTGTCAATAAAATGAAGGCTATGAAGAATGATCTTTCCGAAACCTTCCAAGTTGGTGCAATCATTGGGAAATTACCTTCGTCATGGAAATGTTATAGAAAGAAAATTATTCACCGTTCTGAAGATTACTCTTTTGAAGGGATTCAAAAACATCTTCGTATTGGGGATGAGTCAAAGACATGAGATGGCAAAGAACATTCTCATGAGGACACTTTCAAAGTCCATGACATGGATTAACCAAACAAATACAATAAGGAATCCAAGAAGTGGAAATCCTTATAATTCCAACAAAGATAACAAGAACAAGAAAAAATTCAAGGCCTTTTGTTATGTGTATGGCATACCCGAATATTATGCTCGCGATTGCAGACATTGTAAACAACCAACATAAGAATACTATGACAACATTAATGGTACTGTGAGCATTGTCAATTCAATTAAAGGAAATGTTCAAGGATGGTGGTATGATACTTATGCCACCATACTTGTATGCTATGATAGTTATCTTTTCAAAATCTATTAAGAGGTGGATGATGAATATATTCAAATAGGTAATGAAGTTCAATTCAAGGTTATTGACAAAGCGTAGACTTACAATTCACATCCAGCAAGAAGATCATATTGATAAATATTTTACATGTACTGGATATGAGTAGAAATCTTTTAAGTAGGGATTTGTGGGAAAATCAAGAATTAAGTCTACATATGAGTCAGGCAAACTTGTACTTTTTCGAAATGATGTATTTGTTGGAAAAAGTTATTCTAGTGATGAAATGGTCAAACTTTTTACTATTAATAATCAGGGACGGATTGGGGGGAGAGGGGGACTGGACCGGGCTAGGTGCAGCCCAAATCCTAGTAGGGTTTTTTTTTTGTACAAGGCTACCTGAAAAATTCAGCCCATTCCAACTAAACCCATCATCTTTTTTTAAAACCCAAAAGTCCAATCCAAATTTTTTATAACCCAACCCAAATATCATTATGTCAAAATCTCATTCAATCATCCTCGTTTCTTCAAGACTTCATCAGTCGATTCAGCTCTAAAATTGAATAGAAATTGCAATTCCCAAATATCTCAAATCTTCTCTCATAATCTCTCTACGAAGCCCAAAGGATTGCCTGCAAGTTGGTTTTTTTTTTTCTTGCTAATTTAGTAATTTATATTTGGTAATTTCTCAAGTCGAATCCGTCCTTGATTTTTCTTGCTGGTTTTGTTCATTGAGTGATAGGAACAATGTTATTGTTAAGAATTACGAAAAGCTAAGTTATTGTTCAAAAAATGTTATCAAAGATTCAAAATCAGATTGAAATTTGAGAAAAACCGAAAACATCTATCGTCATTCGTCATAGGCCCAAATTTAAAATTTAGAACCTATTAAAATCACTTAAGAATCCGCAAGCTAAGGCTCAAAACTGGTCAATTCATTGGCAAAAAACTAGCAAATTCATATTGAAAATTTTGGTTTTTTTGTTATATGAAATTGACTTTTATTACAGGTTCAATTTTATACTCTTGGTCTCTTACTTTTTCCACTTTTCGGTTCAATGGTATCAGTTTGTTGCCTATGTTATTTAGTCTCTGGAAACTTTTTCATTTTGAAAGTTTATTGGCATTAGAGGTGGAAAAAATTGAATCTTGTTTTACAATCTACATGAGATGTTTGAATGTCAGGAAAGTGAGGACAAGTACTATGTACAAATGAGTGTAAGCGTTTCTTTTGGGCCCCCGTATTAGATGATAAATATTCTAATTCTTCTATGAAAACTGAGATTCCAGAATGAGTGAACAAGAGTTGAAAGTGTAGTTTTTTGAAACCTTAAAAGGTGCAGAGAAGGTAGTTGGATGGGCTTTATGGCATCATTTAACATGGAACCCTAAAACTGATACAGATGCTACGCTTGTTTTATCTACTAAGAGGTAAAGGAGTAGCTTACATTTTTATGGATAGCTACAAAGTTAGTTATTGGAACGAAACTGGTATGACACTTGAGCAGTATCCAATATGGGAGAGGAATACTACAAGCAATCCAGAATGAATCCAAAAGTTCGAAGAAGTCTCTTAAGGTGGTACTTGTGTTTCTTGACATCGGCAAAAATTTTATTAAAGTTTTAAGCTTGGCTAGAAATATTTTATAAACAAGAGTTATAATTAAAAAAAAAAGGGGGCATATGGAAAGGGGAAAAGATAAGAAATTCAGACTGCTCATTTTAAAGAATTGGTTTGCTGGTTTCACCAGTTGGTACTAGAAACAATTAGGTATGTCCCAGCTTTAAAAAGAAATCTAATTTCTTAAGGGAATGTAGATGATGAAAGCTACAAAATAAAGGTTAGAATTGGGCATACTAATATATTAGAAATTTTTGAATATATTCATACTTATGAGGTCCTGCACACCTGTTAGTACAATGCCAAGGTATAAGTATTGCTTACTATCATTGATCACTTTTTAAGAAATGTCTAGATTTTCTTATTGAATAGAATCTTGTTTTGCAGTATACTATTTTCAAGATTTACAAATGGAAGCTCAATCTTCATCAAAGAGAATAAAGACGATATTTTCATTATTCAAAAAGACTGAGCAATCTAGTGAAAGTACATGTACATCTCCAGAAATTGAACATCTGT
>CAIGRT010108489.1:0-20717 GCA_903798405.1 Fraxinus platypoda | reverse complement strand
AGGCTTTTTAAATAAAAGCCCCTTTAAATAACTAGGAATAGAAATCAACAGATTTTCGCTAAAACTTTATTGATCAAAACAAATAATGGAACTCCGAGATATAAATTTTGTGGAAGTGTTTATTCAAACATCAAAATGTATTAAATAATGTCATCATTAAAACAATGCAACAGGATCAAATGCAAGCTCCCAATGGTAGAACATTCACTAGTGATAATTAACATGCAGAACGTGGTCATGTATTTTAAACAATATAATCATGGTATCAGAAGTCGTAAGGAGAATATCTTCAACGCGGGTATAAATTGTGCTTACCAGTTNGAACTCCGAGATATAAATTTTGTGGAAGTGTTTATTCAAACATCAAAATGTATTAAATAATGTCATCATTAAAACAATGCAACAGGATCAAATGCAAGCTCCCAATGGTAGAACATTCACTAGTGATAATTAACATGCAGAACGTGGTCATGTATTTTAAACAATATAATCATGGTATCAGAAGTCGTAAGGAGAATATCTTCAACGCGGGTATAAATTGTGCTTACCAGTTACAAACAGCTTCTTTGTGCTAATATTGGTTGGTAGGTTTGATGCTGAAGAATTATCAGAATGATTTGGCAGCTTTATATTCTCTCCTGTGGAATCCAGTCAGGCTTCTTAGATTTAATGCTAGATTAATCGACTCAGTAAATGGATGACAACAATAGCATTTGAGCAAGAATATTAGTGATATGATTTTCGACTCTATTTATGATCATATATTTCCAGTAGAAGGCTAATCTTCTCCAGACTATTCTTTGGATCGTGTCATGAACTGTTCATATAATGTTCCAACAAAGAAAGCACACGACAAAGTTATAGTAAAGCAATTGCACCACGATGATACAGGTCTATGTTGACTCGTCCGTACATTGACCCACAAAAGTAATAGCATAACAGGGTAGAATTACTAATAATTGGATGTTCAGCTCTAACTATGATAATGTTTTTCCAGTAGTAGGATTATTCTTCTCTTGACTATAGTTTTTGTAGCATATTATGAAATAGCTCTCAAGTCTGCTAAAAAGGAAATCGAACACGTATGTTAAAATAAAACAGCTGTACTGCAAACAATTAACTATACATTGCCTCATTGTTGGTCCAGAATCAATTATACATAACAAGAAAACTCAAGAATGTAAAATCGCAGAAACAAAAATAACAAACACGAAGATTTTTCGCCCCCTTTGGGAGCCCCGATGTTCAGCTAAAAGTCTACTCACCTGTTGAGCATCTACGTAGTAGATTATGCTCGAATCCACTAAGAATATCACAAAGTTCAGATTTACAGAATGTATGAAGAAATCTTCTCTCTAGCCTCTAACGAATACAGATTTTCTCTCAATAGTATATACATGATACACTCAGAAATATCACTAAGATATTACAGATTACACTAAGGATCACAAGAACCAATTACAGAGAGAACCACTCGAGAGAAGATGAATAGAGAAAACCCTAGACCAAGAATTGAATCAATCTCTATGGAAGAGTCCAGAACACGATTTAAAGCAAACCCTCCAACTCCTCCATCCAACGGTCTAGAATGCAGCACGTGAAGAGCCAAGATTATACCAACTTAAGAACGGCAAACCGGTTAGCCCAAACACAACACTCAAGCCCAAGTATTATAACAGAGCAGGCCCAACAAACTTAGAGACGCCCAAAGGATAAGAATAGTGAGGCAGCCCATATCCAACACTCATTCATGCAACATAGATGATACATTAGTTTAGTATTAATCAGTTTTCAAGAGAAAAGCAAGGAAGAATTAAGGATCAAATTTTATATTGCCTAATTTATGAACTTACTTCACACAACTTCTTTCATAGACATCTAGTTTTCTTTAACAAGGTTAGTTACTTATTAACTTTTGTAGGCAAGAATTTCCTGCGTTTCAGGACAAGAAGCAATGAACATTATTTGAAAAACAAACCTAGTTGAAATGTATTAAGAATGAGTACGTTTGACGCGAATACAAAACCCTAAAATCAACAGCGATACTAACTACACGACGCCATGATCAAGAACAAAATATTCCAAAAAACTTTCATGGGAGTCACAGAACTTGCAGTTAACATTTTATAATGACCAACTTCCATAATCTTTAATAACTGACCCAAAATTCTCATCTGGCTGGATGGATAGAACACCGGGCACACCTACACACAAAGACATTATTGACATACTAGCAACACATAAACATGAATATGGATGAAGTAGTACCGAATACAGACCACCTAATTCTCGAGCAGATTCTTCATCTAGTTCGCAACAGAAGCCATAATTTGATTGCCACGAAATGTGGTATATGCACATCTGAGCATCTTTTTCACTGTAAGACAACAGCTTTTACTCTCAGAAAAAACTTAGCAAACAAGAAAATTAGAATCGTGAAGGATTCACATCCAAAGAGCACTCACTTTCCCAAAACCCTCATTAAAACTTGGACATAATAATCAACCACCTGCGGCTTCCTGATGACTCCAATTGCTGGCCTCTCCATTTGAACAAGCCAGAATTTAGTAGTACCGACGGGAAACAATAATGTACTACTGGATGATGAGCTCGATTGAGAGTTTAACTCAATTTTCGAATAGCTGTAGTCTTTCTCCACGGAGTTGAAATCAGGATCTTGCTTAACCGACAGTACTCCAAGTATACCTATACTTGGAAATTTAAATAACCACCAATTACCAAAAATCCTCTTGGCACCCGAATGGGTTCCAATTCCAAAGATTCAGAAAAACAAAAATGAGAACAGTAAATAAATTTAAAGTTTACCTGCTAGCTCGTGAGCTTTTTCTTCGTCAATGTCACAGCAGAAACCGAAATGAGTGTCACAGGAAGCATCATATATACACATTTGAGCCTCCTTTTCACTATTCAACAACGATGAAGATAAAATTAAAAACCCAAGAGTTCTATTCAGTTGCTTGACCTAATATAAAGACTCCTAATCAAACCAAGAACTACATCAATAAGCATATATCACACACATTTATTCAAGAAAATGGAAAACTGTTAGGTAAAAATAAAATTCATGTTGCTTAAATATGAAAACAATGAAAGCTTGAGGCTTGAGCTATTACGAGAAAGTTGCCGTGAGCTCACAATACTCAAACAAGCAATTCAGCCCGTATAACTGGGTTCCAGTATTATGAAACGACCACTATCTTACCAGCACATAAAATCCAATTTAAATACGAAAACAACAATTGAGCTACTCCTGTTACCAAGGTTCCGCTCTTTAAGGTGGAGTTTCAAGATTCAATAGAGCAAAAATCAAATTTTTGGGGATTCAGAAACATACCCACCTGCCAAAAACTCTTTCCAGTGTCGACATAGTAATCAATGATTTGCAGTTTAGTAGTAAGCTCTAGTGGAAGGATATCCATGGGCACCATCCAATGTCGCTGGTCATTATAATTATTAGTGTAATAGTTTGTAAAGGTGCCAGCCGAAGATGTAGGAGATAAAAGAGGGTGTTGCTTCTGCAGGTGTTGAAAGTGAAGATGCAAAACAAGAGATAGAAAAGCTGAGAATGGGAAAGGAGTTGTCTGGTGTTGTTTTGATGGGAAAGGAGGCGCTCAGTTTTGGGAGTGGAATTCTAGGAGGTTTAGCAGACATGGTAGCAGTGGCGGAGAGGTTGCTTCCATGGTTCACACGAGCAGCCTATTTGGCTCAACTCCACTTGGCTCAAAATTGGGCAAATTTACAAATGAGTAATGCTATTTAACTCGCGTTAACCTGGCATTAAATGATGGATAAAACTGGTTTAAGTTCAAAATAACTTATTCACAAGTAAACTTATAAGTGGACATAAAAGTTGTAAAACAAATATTTTATCAATGTTAATCACAAAGAGTTATTGTTTTATTAAGTCGATTGTTTCCCTCTCTAATGACAAATATAAGACATTTCGTGCCTCGAGTGATCAATTAACCAAAAATGTTATGTGCAAAATTATTTACAAATTGTAATAGTATGAATTACTTACATTGACGAGCACTTCCATGAAATCCCCCATTCGAATTGGGGAATGCTCGTTCGTTTTATATATTTAGTCACTGTTTGGCTTTCATTAAAATTTTAATACGTTTTTTCTTTCTTCTTTTCTACCACACATTAATATTGCACGTGAATCATTATTTCAAAACTCTCATTAATCAAGGGCTTAATTATTCAAACAAGTGAACAATTGAACATTAACAATTGAACATTACAGAGAAAATGGCGCAAATGGACACAATTATTGCGCTTTTGATTCAATCTTTGCAAATGTAGTGCAAACGGACTCAAACTTTTGCATTTTTGGGTTAATGGTCCTTTTGTGTAGATTATGTCCAAAAAGACAGTTAATTTCATGCGTGAAATGCAATTATCTCTATGATGGTGTTTGACACCCATTCTTTGGAGAATAGAATTTTTTGAATAGTGATTGATGGGAGAATGTGTGGTGAAAAAATTACGCAAAATTTTAGATTTGTGTATAATATTATTTTATTGAGAGAATGTGTGGCTAAAATGAAGTCCATGTTTGGCTCTCATTTTCTATCTCATTCTCATTTTTTTTCACTTACTTCATTTTAACCACACGTTCTTCTAATAAAATAATATTACACACAAATCTAAAACTTTTCATAATTTTTCCACCACACATTCTCGCATTTAAAACTTTTCATAATTTTTCCACCACATATTCTCCCATCAATCACTATTCTAAAAATTTTTATCTTTAAAAAATGGGTGTCAAACACGTCCGAAGAAAGAGAAAAAAATGAGAATATGAATGGGTGTCAAACAGGGGCATAATAGGAAAATGGTGAAAATAAACCAGGCGGTTTTCCCCTTTCTCCCCTGGTTTTTTACTAGTGCGTAAAGAACTGTTAGAATTTTAGCATGTGAAATTTTGCTATAGGAATATTTGTGGGGGGTGAAATACAGAATTTCTTGATAAAGGACCCATCTCCAAATACTTCTTCCACGATGGTCCCATTGTCTCCTCTGTTCAATTCCTCCACCAATTCCACCTTCTTCGCCTCCTCACCAGTCACCACCACAGTGATTTCATTCTATTGCATTCAGAGAAACTGCCTTTTCCCTTATGCCATTAATGGTGGAAATTTCACCAGTTCGACAAGAAAAATTAAAACGCCAACACAAACTTTGGCCTTCTGTCTAAACCATAAAATGCATGAAACTTTTCATTTTTTCTTTTAGTTAAGAATAAAGGAAAGAATTAACTGGATATAATTGCACAGAAAATTAAAAATCAGTCTCGAGTAAAGTAATGAATTCTATTATTACTTGGTTATACATGAGAAGCTAAAGAGTTTAAATCTACGTCACCCATACAGATGTCCACCGTTTGATCAGACGGCGGAGTCCATGAATTTATAACCAATGAGAACAACGGCTCAGATCTTGCCAAGCTTCTCAGCCTTGACGATAGGGTTGGCCTTGGCAATGGAGTCCCTCCCCAATTGCTTGTAATCAAACGTACAATCATGTTGTTCAGGATACCTATGAGATCCACAGAACATGACCCCACACCTGCACTTGAATCCCGTGAGACCCAAGCGCTTCCGGCAACTGGCGCACCTGTTAGGTTTAATCTGCTTCGGCGCCGCCACGGCCACGGAGGTGTCGGATTTTTCAGTTTCTGCCACCGCTTCGGCGGAAATCGGAACCTTCTCTACTATTATGTGCGGATTAATTGTATAATTAACTGATTCTGGCCTTGAAGGAGTTGAAAATGAGGAGGATTCCGATTGATTGAGCGTTTTTTCCATGGCGATTTTGGCTTCTTTCGTTTCCCCTTCCTCGACGCAATAATCTTTATAACACTTGGAACAAAGATTAAGAGTTGTAGGGCTGCCAAAAAAGCCACAACTATTTGCGCACAGCAGGTGTCCTCCGGCAGGCTCTTGCCATTTCTGTTCTTCCGCCATCTCAGATCCGATCAAAACCCAAACAATATGAGCGATTGATATGAATTTCACAAGATATCAATCAACCGCTCAATTCCCACAAACAATATGAAATTGCATGCAAATGGAAACAGAAACTGAATCAAAAGGCGAGTTTGGTGGTGGGGAGAAGAAAGTGCTAAAATAAGGGTATAAATTGAGGGTTTGGAAAGTGGTGACTTGATTTTGAGGAAATTTACAGGAAAGGGGTGTGAGGTTTCGTTTGATTTATACATACTAAACTTGGGAAAATTAATTGCATTATTCTATAGGGCTGTAGTAATGCTTTGAAGCTACGTTAAGGAGACGGCGGGTGGCTGCTTTTGGATTTCTTCAAGGTAGCCTTTTTCATGAAATCAATGTCGAGCGGTTAATTAATTAAGGAAATTGAATAATTATAAGTAGCCCTGTTTGATATAGATTAAAATAAGATTTTTAATAAATTTTGATAAAAGTTGATAAAATGTGTGGTGAAAAGTTGCGAGTCCCATGAAATTTGTGATTAAAATTAATCGTTGACTTTGACTTAAAATTTTAATTGATTTTTAATCCAAACCAAACAGAGCTGTAGTTACACAAAGTTACAGATAAATAAATTAGGTATCAAAAGATAAATAATTAACACGTGGCCTAAAAAAGTGTGAT
This sequence comes from Fraxinus platypoda, assembly GCA_903798405.1. Classification (NCBI taxonomy): domain Eukaryota; kingdom Viridiplantae; phylum Streptophyta; class Magnoliopsida; order Lamiales; family Oleaceae; genus Fraxinus; species Fraxinus platypoda. The sequence goes on along the minus strand of CAIGRT010108489.1, from coordinate 14,058 downwards.
AGCTATCAAATTTGTAATTATGACTCACAATTTATGTCTTTGTGACCTTATGTGATTTGTGACTGTAATTATAAATTGGTCATAATTAATTAATTAATAAGTCTTATTAAAAACTTGAGATTTTATTTTAAAATGTCAACATTGTTAAAATGGGTACTAATCTAAATCCTTAGTTTACATTATGATATATATAATCGATGTGAAATTTAACAAATGAAGATTCTTAGCATTTAACATTTCATTTTTGGTTCGAAAGTTAAAACATCTTTTTATGATTAAAAATACAGTTATGCAATTGAAATAAACAAATGCCTTCAATCACCATAGAACCTGCATGATAAGGATAAGTACACTCACAATCAACGAAAGCAACGGCTAACCCTAATAGGAACAAATAAGTACAGTGGTCACTGAACAAGTTAATTTGATTATAAGTAGTGGATAGAAGTTACTTATTTTTAGGGACACTTAGGGCCACCTCTCTTTGTCTTCCAGTTATTATAGCAAGGACAGAACTGCTTGTTTCCGTAAGTGCCTGGAGGCACACATAAACACTTTGCGCAGCATTTCTGGCAGAAGAACATACATGGCTTCTTGAATGCCGTCTTCGAGCATCTTGCGCTACAACGAGGCGCGCACTCTGAGAAAAACAAAAAGATATGATAAGATGGATTATACATAGTATTGGATATTGAAAAAAAAAAATTATTCAAAACTCGTTGGTTATTCATACAAAAATACATATAGCCTCTTTCTAGGAGCGCTTTTAATCCCAATTCTACCAGATTCTGATAGATTGATCAGAATTTTCGTAATAAAATAATTGATCCAATACAGTGACCCTTTGACTAGGTGTAGTAGGGTAGGAGTGCATTTTATCTATGTGACTACTTTGCCCTCCACACTTCTAGCAGAATGACATGACTACCCCTCAACGATTTTATCCTTGCCCAGCAATGAAAGACAAAAATGGCAATTGGCAAACTGCAATCACATTTGACTTGTGAATTGTTGTGGCGCTACCAGACACAGGTATAGTGTAAAATTGTGCATGTATAAAACTCTTTGGTGAAAATTATATTTGACATAATTTAAATGAATGATTTGTCCTGTAATTCTTACCATGAGGATGAAGGCTGCCAGGAGTTGCGCCGTACTGTACATAAAGCAAAGCATGCACAAGGGTTAAAAATACGAAAAAGAGCTAAATTTTATTCTTGCAAGAATGATTGAGTCTACACCCTAAGAGATCTTACGGCAGGAAAAGTCCCGGATGGTTGTGGCTGAGGAGCTGGAGAGACTGTGATTGTTGCCTGCAAACGTTAACACTTAAAATCGCAGAAATTCTAACGAGCGCTAAAATGGAATAAAGTCCTTTATTTAAGCTTTTAAACTAGGTGTTAAATATAACATCAGAGCTACAAAGATTCTGAGTTCGTGTCACTTACACTGCTACGGCTACCCACATATAAAATATTGCATGTCGACTTTTAATAATAAAATGCCAAGAATTCAAATTTGCATGTTGAGAGAGAGAGAGAGAGAATTGTTGCTTACTTGGTTCTTCATTAGCAGAAGAAACATCACCAAAAGAAACTGCATCAGATAGCATTGCTTGGTAGCCATTCTTCGCCCAGACGAAGAAATTCTTACAAATCAAACTAAAGGGAGAAATTGTATGTAAAATATAAGGTATATGCTGCCCAGAAAATGGTGTATTTATAGGGGATTGTACACTTGTATATCATATTGTTCTTTTGCATGGAAAAATGACACGATGAAACAGTACCTAAACGACAACATTGGCAAACCTCGAAAATGAAATAATCATTCTTTGGAATGGGAGTGAAATTATTTGGTGTTTATTATTAATTTATTTGATTACGTATATAAAATAGAATGTGCTACTTGTACATAATGAGGTGTCCATAATGATGTCCACCCCCTCACATGGAGGGGACCCATTTCGAATATATTATATTTTATTCGAGTGGGTCCCCCTTCATGTGGGAGGGTGGACACCGCATTATGTACGTGTAGCATCACCCATATAAAATTTGGCATTTTAGTCATCTCTTTTTGTAAGGCAAGTTTTGAAGTGTGCTATAGAGTAAGTTTTATTTTATAATCACTGAATTTATACTTTTATTTCAATCAGTTAAAAAATAGAATCACAAGAGCAAATTGTACATGTATAAATAAGGCGTATTACATTCTATTAAAGGTTTTATGTGTAACCATTCAAAATTCTTTTCAAGTCCATGTTTGATATGAATAAAAAAGAAGTTAAAATCATGTTTATTATATTGTCTAGCCCCGATTAAAGATGTACTGATAGTATATTCGATATGAATGATTGAATAGAATTGAAAATTTTGTTCATTATAATGTATACCAAGTTATGCACGGGAGTATCTATACATAAATTCCAAAATCACAAAAATCGATGCATGTGATACCAATAAGATGACTATGATATAACAGTCCTCGCATCACATGCATGTGCACTCACATGTAACAGAGAAAACTAACACTAGAGACACTGTTACAAGTGTAAGAATCCCTTTGCATCCACACACTCATTTCTCTTTGTTGTCTTCTTAGGCAAAGGAATAGATTTTGTAAAAATGACATCTCATCTCTATATCCATTTCTCGTGAACCCATTTTTACATGCCCTTTTGTTGCTATCTATATGCTTCTAAACAACCTTGGAAATTGTTTGTGTGTGTGTGAGAGAGAGAGAGAGAGAGAGGTTTTTTTTTTCCCACATGAAGATTGGTGTTTCAGTTACGTATATTGGCTGGTTAATTTTCCATCTTGTTGACAAATTACATGAGTTATGTGGGGTGAAAAAAAAAATGTACCTTGTTTGATAAGTTCAATGCAATTCTTCTCTTAAGTCTATACATTTGGGTAGCAAAATTTCACTCAACCAATTCTTGTTGTTTTGTATTACGTTGATTACCAACTCCCATAAGAATTTCAAGTAAAACGAGTTGGGAGTAGACGACTACTTCTTAGGGAGCATACTAGCGAGGGAATTCATCTTCCACAAGCCAATTACATCATATTTACTGCAAAAAAGCCAAGAGCGGTGTGGAAATCCTCTCAATACTCCAATGGCAAGTATCTTAAAGCTTTCAGGTTTTGGTAGCAATCCCATTGAAGATGCAAAGTTATATGGATCAGCAATGGGTGCTTACAGTTCATGGCCATTACCGGCATGAGATTTCTTGCAGTATTACAAGGCCTGTCACATTATGCATAACTCGAGTAAGTTCATTAGAAAGTCATAACAAGGGTTCTTAACATAGTTACAAACTTACATAGGCTTACCTGATTTAGTACTTCAGTTCATAGTGTCTACATTGGCTCCAATCTTGTCACTTGGTTCCCGAAGAAACAACACCTGAAGTATGAGAAGTTAAACCAATTTGATTGTAACACATGGATTACTTTCAGAACCTTAAAAGTTCAACTCCATTATAGCTCAGATAATACTAACATGATAACATAAAAGATTCGATGCTACAGAACAAGACACTGCGAATAATTCTATTAATCATACAATGGAGGGAAATTAGTTCCTACTCGTCCCTGAAATAGAACTTCCAAAATTTCAATATAGAGGGACCCCTAAAAACATTAAAATGTGGCAGTGGAAACAGCAATAGATGAAAAATAGATATAGAATTACTGAAGTAAATAACAAAATCCATCTCCCTTGCAAGCATAGATTGCATCACGGCAAAGACGCCAATATTATTTCCAAGGAAGGACCATCCATGCCATTTTTGGTGGAAGAGTAGTTCCCAGAGCAGATGGAGAACGTGAAATTGAAATATAATACGCAAACCAGCTACAAACCAGGGCAGGGGGAGGAAAGAAATATGAAGGCAAAGCAGTATTAACCTTCTCCCAGCGAGAACTCCATAAGCTAATAAGGCAATAGACGACCTAGAAAATTCTGAATAAACACATCTGTAGTGAGGCGATATTACTTCACCTGAAATAATTTATTCGACAAATTAATATAATAATAAACCATATTATTGATTGTTTACAAAATCATGTATGAACACTCGTGATTGCAGGAAAATCGAAGGCACGTGTGTACACATGTGCAGACATACTTGCAAATATGAGTGTGGATAAGCCCCTGTTTGGACTCCATTTTATTTAAAATGCATTTTTCTCTCTTATTTTCAACCATACATTCTCCAATAAATTATTATTACACGTAAATATAAAACTTTCCCTTCTTTTTTAATCACATTCTTCAAAAAAATCAGTATTCCAAAATACATTTTTCCACAAAATTTGCTTTTAATAGAGCCCAAGCAAGGGCTAAATATCGTGGATAGCTAAATCTAAATCAAACCGGAGGGAAAAACGAACATCAGTAACCAAGTATAAGGAATTTATATGGGGAAATGCAAGGCAACTGACCACGGTATATATTTTTTTATACAACAGCTCATACTTTCGTACCATATTAGTAATAATAATTGCTCCATGCTAACTAACGCGTCCAGCAAGATTTATGGCAATTGCAAAACGTGTTTAAACCATCTGAGTTAGAAACTCAGGTTGCATGGCTGCAAAATGATTTCTATGCTAGCTACCAGAAAAAGAAGTCTAGCGATATAGTTCGTTATTGCTTTTTGCTCCGCTGTGGCATAATTTTAAGTTGAAAGAATATTCATAAATACAGCTCAAGGCCTTACCCAAGGTCAAATAGCTGCTGTGAAGAAATGAAACCAAAAAGTTGTTTTTTGCAGCTTCCCACTGGATGAACTAGTTCTTGCTGGAGATCTGATCTCTGAGTAATTAATGGCAGTTTGTTCACAAGATAAAATTTCAAACCAAATCCCAGATGGAAATCTTTTCTTCCTGACTGACCAAAGAAAGACATTGGCATACGGAGTGGCATGAATTAAAGATATAGCAACCTCAACAACCACACAGATAAAGCTCACAGCTGTTTTCAAAATGGTGAAGAAAATATAAAATGCAGATGTGGTTGGTAGTAGAAGTAAAAGTAGGGTAAATAGAAGAGAGCCAACTACATGTTGCTCCACACTGTAGTCATAGCTATCTAATCTCTGACGTAATGAATTCCATTTCTTACCCCTGCAATAAATTCAGTGATGCTATGAGTGGATGAAACCATCAGAAAATCATAATATTTCCAAAGTACATTTATATACAAGGTCAACTCAAATTGGGAAATTCTCAGCAGTCATGAATATCTGCATTTATAGCGCAAGCAAAAGTTTATACATAAATAAAACCCAATATAGTTAAAGCAATTGAATTAATTGATATATCAGTGATTCAGTATGCTCTCCAGATATGAACTGAACATGTTAAAAATGTTTCCTATTCTCTTTTAGAACTTGATCAGAAACAGAGTTATTCTTCTGGTATCCTTTGATAACCTTCTTCAACATATCAAAACCCTTGAGCAAAATCCAGGAGGAGATTGCAAATATCATGCCCAAACCTAGCATCCCAAAACATAGACTTCTTCCTTTTCTTTTGGTTTCCTTGTAGTCAAGCCTTCACAAGTGACCTATAAGCCAAACTCCTTTCTAGTTCATATATTTTTAGGGCTAACAAAGTTTAGTGATCAGGGAAAAACAGTGGGTGACGATTTTTTAGACATTTGTCTCATTTTAGGCGCTATTTTTCTTCGTAATATTTAAGATTAAGGCTCTTCAGATCATTCTTCATGCTCCAAGAAATTTTCTGGATGATGATCAACTTGTGTATAACCTAATGTCTTAATCTTTTATACTGTGAAAGAATCACTAAACAAATTTTTGGGGCCAGACATTACCCATAACCCTTACATCAACTTAAACTGCTTTTGCAATAGGACAAGAAAAATGGTTGTCATCAAGACAAGATTCAATGGAATAAAATTTTTCAGATGCCATTTTCCACGCAAGTTTTAGAATTTTCCTCAACATTCAAAATTGCTATAAACCCGGATGCAGTCTTACCCACAAAGGCAATATAATAAGAAACAAAAAACTTCTACATCTTCAAGCTAAACAATTACTATCAACACATGAATGATGATTGTCAATTAGATTTAGAGGGATTTACCCGAAAAGGCGCCACAAAGCTGCTATTGCCTTTATCTGCTGTGAATAGACAAGTGAAAGAAACGAATGAAGAGTCAAAACATGAGTAGTAACTAGTGATATTACATTTATTATCAAAGCTGCTGCCACTGTTGAACCAAGAAGAATCCCACATATAGCAAGTCCTTTTATAAAATGAATGAAGACGAAGCCCATAAAAAACCAAAGGGTAGACCATATTTGAATTGCATTAAGAGATATCACACCAAGAATTCCAGCTAGCTCAGTATTCAACTTGAAACCTGCTGGATTTCCCATAAGCCATACACAACCAGTACGCAACCAATAGTCCGTGATGTCATTAGCAAAGTTTGAAACCCATAGGCAAGCACGTTCTGCCTGGAACCACAGTGCAAGACCAAGCAAATTTCCAATAAGAACATCAACTACAATGCTAGACCACACTGAGTGCTTATATAATGCAGCTTTCTCCGCAAATTCAACACATGATCGGGACCTATATAACAGCCAAAATTACAACGAATATATATTACCCCATTCCCAAAAAAAGATTAAAAATTTGCAAAAACTAGGCAGGATATAAGCAAAAATGCAAAAAAAAATAAAATATATCAAAAATCTCCAATTGCACAAGTCATTTTGTTATTAGGTTTAAAAACTGAAATAGCTGGATTCTTTTCAGGAATCTGTGACGTGATATACGGATTAACCACTAATTGAAGTCAGAAATAAACCAAGATGGTAAGTGAGAATATATTTTCGCTCTCTAAATGAATTCGTGATAAGATGTTACATGTGCATGATGAGATTGCCTACCAACTTTGTTCGGTGGAAAACTTGCAAGTCTCATCTCAAAGATGCTATCTAAATATGTACATTTACAGATATACCCTATGATTCTCGGACTCGGGTACAAGTATCGGGTAAGTATCTAAGTGTCGGATCTTTTATTTTCTAAAATATTTGATACGGGGACATGGCTAAAAGGAGTCCAAATTTCAGACACAGCTACGTGGGTACGTTTTTCAAATTTCAATTTTTTTACTAATTCAAGATATCATTTTGAATAGACCAAAATCAATTATTCGCAAAGAAGGAAATTGGTATTGAATAAGAGGTTAAGACGAATAAAATAGAATTTCAGAGTTCATTTTTTAATTATGAAAATTATTAAATGTTATATAAAATAGAAAATGGGAGATTTGATTGCAATTTGGATTTAGTGAAGCACTAAGTAGCATTATATGGAGCTCATTTTTGTTTTATACAAATAAAACCTTAAATCACCGATACAAAGAGAGAAAGAAGGAAAAAAGAAGAAAATAGAAAGAAAAAAGAAAGAAGGGAAAACTTAGCGCCGCCACCTTTCTCCACCCTTTCGGCTGCGACACTAGGTTTATAGAGAGGAAAAAGGGGAAAGAAGAAATGGGAAAGAAAAGGAAAAGAAAAAAAAAAAAGAATAAGTAAAAACGACGAAATGTCCGGTTGACAATTGGAAGATTCGATACATATCTCATACCCATACCTATGTCGTGTAGTGTCGAGTAGTGTCATGTCGTGTCCGACATGAGTACTCCGACTATTTCGAATAGTCCGAACATCAAAGGATATACCAATATATCTACAAAATTATGTATATGAAACCATACATACACATAGGTGATTACACAAGCCTGAGAATTATAAGTAGAAGTGCAGAACTAACTATTGTTTGGGATTTAACCACAAAAAAATGTCAACAGAAGGACCCCGACAATTAGTGTGTACTCTGATTCTGCTGGTCAACTTTACATGGAATGCAAAAATTAATAAAAGTAATACATTAAAGTTAAACTATCATGTCCATAAAGTATGCAATCTACATGTCACACAAGAAATTGAAATCTCAAATAAGTTAATTATTATGTTTTCTACTTTACGCAAAACAATATAATCAGATTATTAAAAGTTAAGGCTCTGTTCTCTTTGTCGTTTGGTCAACTTTACATGGAATGCAAAAATTAATAAAAGTAATACATTAAAGTTAAACTATCATGTCCATAAAGTATGCAATCTACATGTCACACAAGAAATTGAAATCTCAAATAAGCTAATTATTATGTTTTCTACTTTACGCAAAACAATATAATCAGATTATTAAAAGTTAAATTATTCCAAGAAGCCACACGACCATTTTACCTTATAACATGATCCTGGAGAAAGATTGGCCAATACAACAGCCGAAAGCAGCGAATTTGAATATTCTTTTGAGTATTGCTGAATACATTTTCCAATGTGATGTATATAAATGACTGTGACACGCTACTATAAAGAACATGGAGAAACTGAAGAATGATATAGAAGAACGTTGCTAGAGAAGCCACTGATGCAGCAAATAGTTTCCATGCAAAGGTGCTGAACCTGAAGATCATAGAAAAGATGTTATAAATACAAGAAAAATTAAAGGTACAAGGGAAGAGAAACCAGAAAGCCTAGAAGAACATTACAAACAAACAATGCGGAAAAGTGAGGCAGATCTTTTAGCATGAAGATTTCTCTGAAAGATCATTCTTGCAGCTGTGGCACTGTTCATTGCTAGGATCACAGCATCCTGTGCACAGGAAAGAAAAGCAGCAGGTTCAGAAAATGCCAATATGATCTTGCACGAATTTGTAAATAATATTACCAAGTCAAGGTATGGGTCCTTTCGATGAAGATCTTCAAACCACTTGGGTTTCTTGCAAGAAGATTTTACTTAGCTGAATAACCTTTGACTACCCAATGAATAATGGTGACCACCAAAAGTAGGAATATCATAAACTACTACCTGAATTTATTTGTGATGCAAGTTAAGAGATAGCACAACACATAAGGGGCAAGGGACTAGGAGGAGAAAGCATGTAGCAGAGGTGAACATGACTTGCATACATGGAGATTCAACTGTAATGTTTCCTTTTCCCAATGTACATGATCCAGTTTAGGGATCAGTTCAATTTTTTTGCTAACCGTTCTAGAAAAACCATGTACAAGCTTGACCCATGGATTGTTTTCTAGAGTTGAAATTCTACACTGTTCTAGAAGGGCATCAAATTTGTGGCATCCACAGCTCCATCTTCCATGATTGCCTTCATGAATATCTTGGCTGCATGTCAACTTTTGTTTATCACTGGAGGAGAAAATATGTTTCTCTCTATCATTTCCATCTCTGGGAAACTGGCCATTGGCACCGAAATCTGTATCATAATAGCCTAGCAGGGAGAAAATACATTTATCTTGAAGAATGCCGGCATATTTTGATTCGTCTCATGTAGGATTCCCTATCACAAAGAAAAACGGATATACACAGAGGTAATTCAATCACAAGAAAATGAAGTGCACAGAAAATGGGGAAACTTTGGTGATTTCAGATGAAACACAAGATTCAACAATGTGCAAACTGATGTGTACTCTTTAGCATAATATATGTCAGTCAACTAAGCGTGTGAGAGAAAATTAAACAATGAAGTTCATTACCGTTACAGTTTATCAATGAGTGAAGCATTTTGTAACCAATAAGCAAAATGATATTGATAAACTTTTGACTAATGATCTTTCCTCGAGAGATTTCTTGCATTATATAGGAAGAGTATTACCTTATACAACTATGATATCAATCTAAATAGAGCATATATAATCAACCTAAATATGGGATATACAATTATATACATAATTATGTTAAGTCATAATTTTCGTGATGTTCGTCAATCTTCATAATCTCTATCGATCTCATTGACATTCCCTCAAATTGATGCCGGATGATCAAGGGGCATCAATTTGTTGACGATGGACAAAAGAACGCAAATGCCTAACTCCAATGGCAGCCCAAAAATAACCACACGCACAGGTCACAATCACCCTTCTAAAATAAGCCTCTGGATAGCCCACAAAAGAACTCAAAAGGCCCAAATTTTACCCTCATACTTCTCTTTTATTAACAACGAGGACACGGAAGTGTAGAACAGAAATAGAAACTAGGGAAATCAAAATAGGTTTGGATGGTAGGAGGAACTGCACCGTACTCAACGCACCGAAGAGTTATACGTTGACAAAAATTATGTTAACCGTCGACCACCATAAGACATGTTGCCATTGACCACCACAAGAAACCCACACCTGTGAGGTTGAGTTATGCTCAAAGAAAATCGAAAATTCAGTATAAAGTCCACGAGGTAGGCTCTGATGCCATGACAAACTTTATGACTGAATAATCTTTCCTCGAGGGATTTCTTGCATTATATGGGAAGAGTATTACCTTATACAACTATGCTATCAATCTAAATAGGAAGGATGTAATCAACTTAAATATGGTAAATACAATTATATATATAATTATGTTAAGTCATAATCTTCGTCAATCTTTGTGATCTTCATCAATCTCCAAGATCTCTGTCGATCTCATTGATAGTTATTGATTGATAGGTATAACCTAATCGAGCTTTCACCAATGTGATCTCAACCATTAAGGGAATATTCTACCAACTTTCAAGTAACATATTGAACAAGGAAGGAACTTTATGGACTCGAGTTTCAAAGTTCAATATCAACTAGAAGCATAATGATGCTCTAGGCATATCAGCCTCACTGGCCAGGCAGCTTTGTGTGAGCAAAGTCTCCACCAGAATCTCTCCCCCGTGAAATATGCCGAATCTCTGCCTAGGAATATTTTCTTCCCCTTTCTGGAGAGAGATGAAATTCGGGAAATGGAACTTCTTAAAAATGAACAAGTTTATTGAAAAAGAAGAGAAAAAGAAAAAATGATGTGGTATTAGGGGATCTTGAAGCTGGGCACTGCTGGAGTAGATGAAAGAGAATGGAGGATATTTTGGGATTTCTACTTATTATAGGACTGCTTAAAATAAATTAATAAAGTAAGCCTTTTTTTTTTACATTTTGTCTATGTCTAGCTAAATTAATTCCTCTTAAGTTTATTAACCTGTTATCATTTTGTGTATGTACATAGATTTCAAATACTTAGAATCTTAATATTAAGAAATTTAAATTTTGGTTTAGGTTTTATAACCGAACTGAGTTATGAAGAAAAGTAAAAAAGAGCTCTTATTTGGAAATTGCCTGGATGATGTTTTTCAGAAATTGTCAGTTAATGGAAATTACTCAGCAAAGGAAATTTTATATTTCGTCCTACTAAATCCATTTGGTAATCTTTTAAATTTAGCTGGCATAAGTGAATGCCAAAATTCCTTTTCATTACTGGATTCTGGTTGATCAGGTGAAAAGCAATCATTCAAACTTCAATTAGTTACCACATTTAAATGTTGCTCCGACCCAAAAAGTTTATCTCATTTGTTTATTACAGGAACTGCTGCTTCTATAATCTGGGATCATTTTATTCATATTTTTTGTACTTTTATCTAGGATACATTCAGTCATGGTGTGAGGGTATTTTCTGGGAATTATATCTATCATCTAGTTGTGCACAAATTATTGTTCCTATACTCATTTTTCGGTTCATATTTATAGGGGAAAAAAATGAAGTGAAATATGGGCAAAATGATATGATTCCACAATATATCATCGGAAGGGTTAAAAAATAAGCTACAGAAATTCGGGCTGCAGAGCTATTGAGATATGAACAAAGCAATGGTGATTTTAATATTCAAGTATCTTCACCCGTCTATTCTTGCTCAAAGAAAAAGCAGATTGATACTTATTTTTTGGATTAATCCCCAAATTCTTACATTATATACTGATGCATGTAGCAAAGGAAACCTGGATGATTATTATGTAGTCATCTTGACAGGTTCTGTTAGCATAGATTGAATTGGTTCTAACCTTGTGGCTGAGTCGAAAGCACATCTTGAGGGTCTGAGGCATTGTTCTACGTATGGTATAATATCTGGGTTGGATTAGACTATAGTTGCTATCCAATGTGCATGTGATCTAAATTATAATTGCTGGTTGGTAAAGTCCAAGTTCATTATAGACATATTTTTCATGAATCTTATGAAGCAGCTAACTTTTTTGCTAATGAGTGTATCATCGGAAAGAGATCCAAGTTTATTATTCTCGTTGATCTTACAGGTAGTGTCAAAGTATTCTCAAGCTCAGATCATCTTTCCTTGTGTTCGTGGATTGTAATGGTTTTCTTTATAGATTGCAAAGAAGGAAGTACCTACTCCAGATTGCTTTAATCCCTTAAAAGTAGAAATACTGTCTCTAACATGTATCTCTATACTTTCTTCTTGTAGAGGCTTGGCATCCCTCCCTCGATGTAATTTGAATTAATATATGGGTAGGAGTCGATCAAATCCCCCACCTATGGCATTGGTGGTCCTTTTTTTTTTCCCTTTTCTAAGAAGGAGATGCTCTTTATTCGCGTGCATAATAATCTATGGGAAAATTTATATGAATTTGTTTTATTATTTAAGAAGAAAGATAAGTTTATAGTTCTCAGATGAGGTCACTCCAAGAAATGATCACATCCTAGTTGTATTCTCAGCTCCCCACATAGAAATTACCTCCACATTATGGGGAGGAGAGTCGGTGCATCGATTGCACAATTGCACATTTTATACACTTGTTTATTTCTGCATGCGGGTTACACATCAATGTTGGTGATATGCAATAGTCCTCTAAGCAGGAATCCCATTTTAAAAACTACACAAGCAACCTTAAATTTGAGCAATGCAATCTCAAGTAACACTATGGCAAATTCTATACAGGTTGTTCGTACACATTTTGTTAAAAAATATTAGCAATGGTTTAAAGAATAACTTGCTAAAATGAAAAAACTTGAAATGGGTTTTGGTTTTACATCTGAAATTCCTAACTGGTCATGGAAGAAACAAAAAACTAAAGCTGAAATTGTCAAGGAATAAATTCCATATCGAATAAAGATGAAAATATACACCAAGGGCTTGAGATGCTTTACTTAACAATGTTGACCTCTTGAGATGAGTAACCCAAGCCCTATTTTCATATTTATTCTATGTGAAATGTATCCCTTAACACGCAGTATTGGCTATTCCTCTTAACAAGATTGGCCTTTTAAGATAGACCCATGTGTTATTCGATCCAATTAAGAATAAAAATGAGCACGCGGATTCAAGATTGATTAGCTCAAACGAAACATTGTGGGGGTATGTTAAGAAATAAATTTCACCAATATTCCTCTGTTGACTTTTAAGATGGAAGCACATGTCTTAATAGAAACTAATTTATATTATTCCAGTAAAAAACTTAATTCAACCACATCAAACTGCACCAATCAATTATAAACAGATAAAACATTCAATAAACCACAAACTGAAAATTCGAAGAAGAGAATGTATCACATACCGGGAGGCGATTTAAACCGGAGCCACCGAGGAAGACGATTCCGCCTCATCGAAAGCGAAAGCGACGATGATATCGATCGAAGAAACTGAAGTTGAAAAGGACCAACCAAACAAGAAAGTGGAACTGCGAAGTTCATTTTTAGAGCAAAGATAAGACGGCCACCATTGCCTGCACTTCCTTCTCATTTTTATCACATCGCCATTATATCATCCTTCCTTGATTCATCAACGAGATAAATTGTGGTAATTGAACACTGATTCAATTGGAACTCAAAATCTGACGGAGAATTGGATAATGGGAATTTTACTGCTGTCGAACGATGCAGTATTTAACATTTGAGCTGCTAAGAATTGAGAATCCAGTAAAAGAGTGGGCCCAAATACACGAGTACAAAAACTTTACACAAATAGCACCACTTGAGGCCGGAAAAGATATGGTGAGTGGTGACCTCATTTTTAGTTTTAGGTGTTTCGTTAGTGATGGCAGCGGGATGGGCCTGCCACTCCCTTGGCCCGCCCCGTGTCCCTCCCCGCCCCGTCTAAGGGCGGGGCACGGCCGCACGGGCCTGCCCCATTTGTTAGTTTTTTTTTTGTTCCAGTTAAATTACAAATTCAAAATTTTAAAATCCA
>CAIGRT010108473.1:0-11215 GCA_903798405.1 Fraxinus platypoda | reverse complement strand
ATTGTTTAACTAATAAGATTTAATTAAGAAAAAAATTATTAATTTGTTAGAAAAAATAAAAGAAATTGATTTATCCAATATAAAAAAAAATTCGGTTATTCGGTTCTCGATTCGAATACCCGTTCGGGTATTTCATTTAAAAAAATCGCTTGATTCAGTTCGGATATTTTGCCCAACCCTACTCGGTGGAACCGAGCTTAGGCTCGGGCCGAGCCGACCCATGTCCACACGGGCCGGCCCGTAATTAATAAAAAAAATTAATAAAAAATAAATTTAAAGGCTGCCTGTAGGCACCTAAGAAAGAAAAAAATAATAATAATAAATAAAAAAGCCAGCCGGCTCGACCCGGGCTCGGCTCGGCCCGCTAAAGCTCGGGCCGAGCCTTATTTTTTTTGAGCTCGGGCCCGAAAAAAGCTCGGCCAAAAAAGCTCAAGCAGAGCCCGAACATTTTTTTTCGGCTTGGCTCGTTGACATATCAAACAATTCTAATAGAAAAAATGAAAAATAACATCACAATAATCGACAATTAAACAAGAAAATATATCAACTATTGACCATACACTACTGCCAATTCATGTTTAACAATACTGACTATGTAATCCTAGCTTTCCCACGATCTCACAAGAGCTTAACTTGAGGAATAATAAAAATGCCTCACTGCCTCAGAAAATAATTGAAGGAATAATAAAAATGCCTTATAAGGGTTGTGAGATCGAACTTCCAAATAATGATCCATCATATAGCTTACGAACAGGAAATTATATAACATAGTTCAAAAACAAAAACACTGTCAAGCCGGCACATCATTTCAGCATATTGATTCTACTATTCGAAGGACACTTACCATCCAAGAGGAGGATTCAATGCTGGAATAGAAGGACGTTCCAGGAATTACAAAGTTAAACAGCCCCCAAGTATCTGGTGCCGAAGGAAAACAACTTCGTTCAAAACGGAAAATACCAAGTATACGCACTAATTTTTCAAATTGCAAGTAAAGCCCAAAGTTTCAGAGATAATACTGGCCGGTGGTGGGCATGGGTGATTTCAGGTTTGGCGACAGGGCAAACGAAGGCATTAATGCATTAAGGCGTCTCTCACACACGATTAAGGTGTCTTTCACACACGAAACGAAAAGGGAAAATGAACCGACTGGAGAATGTGCTGGCGAAATTACTTCACTGGTGGTAGATGTGACGCCGAGATTCCAAAATTTGGTGCAGATCGTCAGGGGGGAGTGTGAGTTGAAAGAGGGTATGAGTTCGATTTGGGGAAAATCGGGAGAGGGAAAGTGTGAGTTGAAATTGGGTAGGGTTTAAAATTCATGTGATGACGTGGCGATATTTTCATAATATTTTGGATTTGTGACATTGCCGAGATTTTGATTGAGGAAAATGCCACGTCATCATTATGTAACTGGTTCGGTAGTTCATTGTGTACATATAGATTTTTCTTTTTTTTTTCCTGATGCGAGAAATTGGTTTTCAAAGTAAAAAAAAGGCCAGCTGTACATTATGGACACTGTTATGGATAGTGTAATGTATTTCTAGCATTATCCAACTACAATTAGGCTTAATAGTAACTCAACAATAGTATAGGTCTTAATATATAATAAAAATAATTGTAAAGAGTTATTGTGTTTTCTCCTCTCATTTTATATCTATTTGTGTCACTTGAAAGTTTTTTTTTTTTTTTTTTTTTTTTTTTTTCAATTCAATCTTAGACCAGTAGACCTAGAACATACCTAGTAAATGTTGAGATGAATTTAATGATTTTCTTCCTTAAAAATTAATAAATAGTATATTATTTAAACATGTTTAATCGCAATTATTTTATTCATATTTGTGACAAAGAATTGGAATCTGAAGTTCAAACTTGATGACAAATTCAAGAAACAATCACTGGTTCTTAATCTTCACTAAGTCAAGCATGCATGCAGTCACGGTAACTCCAAAAATAAAAATTTTGCTCACCCCCACCGCTACACCATTCCATCTCAGCCAAAGACAGCTAGAATGAAAAAAAGGGGGGGTAAATTTCACATGATCTCCAACTTTTCATAAGTGCGATACTCATGTCTTTCTATTTATTATATAATGGTCTTACTTATAGAAAACTTTTGTTCGAACGTTAAATGATTATATACACTTACGTAACGTGGGTGATGAGTTGAAGCAAAGAGATTTTGAGTTATTCAAATTGCTAAATTAAAGTTGAACTCAATATTTTGTTTCTTTTAGAATAAAATGAAATCTTTTTGAACAATTTTACCATTTAGTCTGTATCACATGGTAATATTTTCCCTTAGCTCTTGACATGATATTACGATATCATAGAAATACTGCATGAACCCATATATAGAATATGCTCCAATTATTGGCATAATTTGGTTTCCCTTGATCATCTTGCTAGAGTTCGAAAAAGTTAGGAATAGAAGTGTTACAAATTATACGTTGGAGACATAAATGCAACGCTTAATAGTAGAAAATTCTGGTAGAATTTACCCAAGCATGTTTGGGATAGCATTACTCTTAAAAATTACATAAAGATGACTGATGAATTTATTACTTGTGCGTCCCCCCAAATAAGTGCCAAAAAAGGTCATTCTGGGAACTCGAATCTAACATTTCAACTTGATGACAAACCCAAGTACCAATCACTGATACTTACAATCTTCACAAGGTCAAGCATGCCGGCAGTAAAAGGTGGTCCAGAAAACGAACTAAACCCAACCCCACCCAAACACAGAAAGGAGGAGAAAAAAGTCTTCCTTTCTTATCTTTTATTGCTTTATTTATATGTTATTTCCTGGACAGGATTTTCTTCACTTTGGTTGACTCACAGAGTGCAAAAGAGTGATTAGAAAATATTGAGTAATGGAGTTTGAAGAACAAAAGCTTGAGCACTTCAAAGAACAAACCAGACTTCCAGATTTTGCAGTTCCTAAACGTTATGATCTCACTCTAAAACTTGATCTTTCGGGTTGTATTTTTTCTGGGTTTGTGCTAATTGATGTTGTCATCAATCGAGCCACGAGATTCCTTGTCTTGAATGCCCTTGAACTTGTCATTCATCAAGTCTCCTTCACCAACATTCAAGCCCAAGTAACTTACTTGAACTTATAGGAACTCAAGAATTAACAATTCACTTTTGATCATTCCTGTTTTTTCTTGCAGAAATATGTTCCATCAGATATTGTGGTTGACAACGAAACCGAGATAGTTGTGCTGGTGTTTGATCAGGTATTGAATGTGGGCAATGGAGTACTGGAGATTAGATTTTCAGGGGTTCTTAATGAACAATTGAAGGGCTTCTACAGATGGTGCCTTCTCTTTTTTTCTTTAATTTTCCAATTTCCTATATGTTCTCTGCTTGATTTTTCCTTCAGTTGATTTGAGGAAAGATATTTTTGTGTATTGAGAAGAAATAAATTATAGAATGAGGAATTTAAAATGGGAACTTTCAATGTTTTGGATAAATCTTTGAGCGTTCTGAAATTTGGAAGTTAATTTTGTTTTTTACCTTTGAAATAGTAATTAGTAACTGGATTTCGATATATTAGTAGAAAACATGATTGCAGTAATGATTATTTTTGTGATCGAAGTAGAAAATATAATTCTCTTAACTAGTGCCCGTTTCGCTTCCATTATTTGACATTTTAGTGGTTGGAATAGTTTTTTTTTTTTGAAAAATGTATGGTTAAAAAAGAATAAAAAGTTTTGGGCTTACGTGTAATATTATTTTATTGGAGAACGTGTGATTGATAATAAGAGAGAGAAAAATGAATTATGATTTTAGAGTTCTACCATTCGTTCACTATGCTCTACATTATAGAAGTTTTGGATGATTGAACAAAGAAAAGGTTGCTTGGATTTATCCATGGTATTTATCTATTTATTTTTTGTTTAGTTTATTTTATTTCTTACCCCAAAATCTCTAACAACACATTAATTGTGATAGTACTTACGTGGATGGAGGAGAAAAGAAGAATATGGCAGCAACTCAATTTGAGGCAGTGGACGCACGAAGGTGCTTTCCATGCTGGGATGAACCTGCTCTCAAGGTCCATACACCAAAACACATTGATCTCATTAAGTTGATTTGGTTCTTCTCTTTGGGCTGATCAAAGTTTTAAATAAGTTGGAGGTGGTGCAAGAACGATTTCATCTGGCTGAAATGAGCATGAGAACCAATCTGTGAACTTTATGCATTTTAATAGTCCATCACCAATCTGCGCTGCTTTTGTTGTAATATTGTTTTTTAGCTACATGTTTGGTCATGTGACAATATCCTCTTTGCAGGCTACCTTCAAGATAACATTAGAAAACATTCCATTGGAGTTGACAGCATTGTCAAATATGCCAATTTCCGAGGAAAAGCTTGATGGGCACCTTAAGACTGTTTATTTTGAAGAATCAGTAGTTATGTCGACTTATTTGGTGGCTGTTGTAGTTGGTTTGTATGACTACATTAAAGACATAACAGATGATGGTATGCAAAGGGGACGCTACAATAAAATATTTGTATTTGTCCTTGTCTAAAGTTTAACTAATCCTAAACTATTTGTGCAGGAATCATGATCCGAGTATATACTCCTACTGGTAAAAGTGAAAAGGGGAAGTTTGCTTTAAATATAGCAATGAAGACACTGGACTTTTTCGAGAAGTAAGCGATCTTAAGTATACTAACAATTCATCAAAATCTGTGATTGGCAGTGTTGCAAAGACACGGTTGTATATTGAACGCCAATTCAGATTAAATGTTAGGTTCATTTTATTTTTATATTTACTTGAATTGTAAATTACTGTGGATTTCTACAGGTACTTTTCAATGCCTTATCCTCTTCCGAAGCTTGATATGGTTTCAGTTCCTGAATTTTCTGGTGGGGCCATGGAGAATTATGGTTTGATTACATATCGAGAAACTGTGCTGCTTCAAGATGAATTGCATTCTGGTGCAGCTGACATAATAACGGTAGGTAACAATTCTGCATATATATTTTACCAATTTTTGCCTCGGAAAATACGATTACAAGAAGTATTACTCAATTTTCCAATTATTTTTCGAATGCGACTTACTTTTTCTGTGACAGCTTACAATTGTTGTGGCACATGAAGTTGCTCACCACTGGTTTGGTAACTTGGTTACAATGGAATGGTGGACTCATCTATGGCTTAACGAGGGGTTTGCAACTTGGGTAATCTTTCTCAGCATGACGCTATTCAGTGATTATAACGTCGTTGCTATTGTCTAATTTTGCAATCCAATGCTTTTAGGTAAGTTATTTAGTTACTGATAAATTATTCCCCGAATGGAAAATTTGGAATCGGTTTCTTCAAGAGATGACTGGTGGCCTGCGTATGGATGCCTTGGAACAATCTCATCCAATCGAGGTAAATGTTATTGATGTAGAATAATTTTTTACCATTTCTTGAGCATGAGTTGAGTCATTTATTGCATGGTTGTAAATTTTTTGCGCAGGTGGAAACAAACCAAACTCGATCAGTTCTTGAATTTTTTGATGCAATAAGCTATAGAAAGGGCTCATCAGTGATTCGAATGTTACAGGATTATCTTGGTGATGAAATATTCCAGGTAGGAGAATCCATTTTCCAACTTTTATAAGATTGTCAATACAAAATCAATATTGCACTACTTCCTTTTACGTGCTTACGTTAATAGAAGATCATTATTTTGAATGTTTTTGCCAACTGTCCCACTTCTTTCTTATATCAGAAGTCTTTAGGTTCGTACATGAAGAAATATGCATTTGCAAATGCCAAGACTGAAGACTTGTGGAATGTTCTCACAGAAGTGTCTGGAGTTGAAGTTAATACAATCATGGAGATATGGACAAAGCAAAAAGGCTATCCGGTTATCTCTGTAGAGCTGAAAGATCGTGTTTTGGAATTCGAACAGGTTCATATATTCATTTTCTTTATGGTGAACAAATTCTATTTTGCCATAAATGATACTTCTCTGTCATTTGCAGAATCAATTTCTATCTTCTGGTTTATGTTCTGATAGTCAATGGATTGTCCCAATTACCCTGTCCCTTGGTTCATACAATAAGCAAAAGAAGTTCCTTCTACAAACGAAAAATGGGCAGTTGGATATAGCGGAATTTTTCCATTCTTCTGATATAAGTTCAAGCGGGCACGAACAGCATAACCAGGAGGATTTTGGCAATAATGGATGGATCAAAATAAATGTACTCCAGACTGGTTTTTACAGGGTGAAGTATGATAATAACCTTATGGCTTGGTTAAAGAATGCTATAGAGGGCAACTACTTATCAGCAGCAGATGAATATGGTGCACACTAATTTCTCTAACTTCTTTTCATCATAATTGATTGATTTAATTCTCATGCTCGATATTTTGTTACGATTATGATTCGTAGACTAGAGTATAACGTGCTTATCCACAGCTTAACCGCACTGCTCGTTCATCCTACACCACTTGGAAACATTTGTCTTGCCTGTTGAAATTAGTTAGCACTTAAAGCGTATGTTTGGTATACAATTCTAGACTGAACTTGATAGTATGATGCTTTCTTCATAGTCCACCTTACTAGACGTGCTATGACTGGTATAGCCGCGCTTGTGCTTTTTCTTTAATTATTCATTGGGTATTCAATATAAAATTTCTTCTCAGGAATTTTGGATGATACATTTGCTCTTTGTGAGGCTTGTGAGATGCCATTTTCATCTTTGCTTTACCTGATGGAGGTGTACAGGAAGGAACTTGATTACATCGTGTTATCAAGACTTATTGATGTACGAAGTTCCTCTTGCATTTCAATAATCACGCATTTGAATTATAGAGATTAAGTCGGTGAATTTTACCAACAGGTATGCTATAGTGCCGTGAATATTATAAGCGATGCCATTCCAGAGTTGGCGTCTGATTTGAAAAAATTCTGCATCAATCTTCTCCTATTATCAGCAGAGTGAGAATGCCATGCATTTGCTTGTACCTTAAAGTTAATCACTGGAATGAATTTATCTCCTTTCCACATCAGTAATCAACAATTGCTTTTCATCTCTGCTTGCTACATTTATGTCTAAAAAATAAAGTGAAAAAAGGATCTAAATATCCGATTATATCTGCTTTAATAGAAAATTAGGTTGGGATGCTGCATCGGAAGAAAGCCAATTAAATGCACTGATGAGGGAAGAGGTTCTGATGGCATTGGCTAGTTTTGGCCATCCTCAAACTCATGAAGAAGCAACGAAACGGTTTCATGCATTTTTAGACGATAAAAACACGTCACTTCTTCCGGTTAACACCCGAAAGGTAACATAATGTATTTATACAGCTAGACAATAAAATTGACAAGATTTTAATTCATTTTTCTTTCTTAATACTATTTAACATTGTCTAATCCACCTTTATAAACATCCGATAAAACATTCTGCAGGCTGCTTATACAGCTATAATAAGGAATACGAGTGCTGAGAACAGGGAAGGACTGGATTGGCTCCTAAAGTTATATAGAGAAGTTGGATCAGTGCAGGAAGAGACGCGGGTCTTACGTAAGAATGTGGATTCGAATTAACATTAATCTTTCACTGCTGATGTCTTCATATCCATAAAAGCTTTCCCAAGTCTAAGTTCATATACTTTTATGACCTTTTCTAGGCTGTATAGCATCTTCTCCGGACCCAATTATAGTTACAGAAGTTCTGAATTTGATGTTATCTGATGAGGTATTATGCTTTACAATGACCCACATTTCTGATTCTCGAGTAGAACACTGATTTTCATTCTTGCTCCACTGCAGGTTCGTCATCAAGATATAGTTTACATACTTTCACGGATAAGCTGGGAATGTCGTGCCACAGCATGGTCGTGGTTTAAAGTACGCAAATACTGTGTTGATTTTGCACACACTATTCAATTACATTGTCAGAAAATATAGATAAATATCATACCTGAAATGCCATTATGCTGAAAATTTGTTTGAAGAAATGATACATGAATGCAGGAAAACTGGGAAAGGATCCTAAAAACATGGGCACCTGAAATGCTTCTGACTCATTTCGTTAGAGACATAATCGCACCAGTAAGTGCCTAAAGAAATAACCTATTATACCTCGGGCTAAGAGCATTGTTAGTCACCCAATTTGTAGCGTTGTATCACATTGGTCATCAAACTTGTTTTTGTTCTTTGGACATTTGTTTCAAACTAGACGCTACTGTGGAAGTAACTGAAATGCTGACTTGGCTAGCGGAAATGATAATGTGGCATGGAAAATCTGTTGTGAATTATTTTCATTGTCATGCTAGAAGAGAGTGTATTCTTGGACAAGTTTCGAAATGCACTTTTATAAAGAAACAGAAAAAGAAAGCACGACTTGTCCAACAAGATGCACTTTGCCTAGCAAGCGAAGTGGCTAAACTTGGAAGTTGAAACAAGAGTAAACTAAGATGAAGCATGAAAGAAAAATAATGTAAAAGTGCCTTTAAACCAGATAATCTTCATGTACCAAAAATCAAACTAGAAATCTAAGTAATTTTTCTTGTTCTTTAATGTTTCCAGTTTAGCAGCCATGAGATGGCAGACGAAGTGAAAGAATTTTTCGCAACCCACCCGGTTCCATCAATCGCCATGAATCTGAAACAAAGCCTGGAACTAGTAAGAATCAAAGCAAGGTGGATTGAACACATAAGGAAAGAGAAAGAATCACTTAGAGAGGTGGAATTGTTTTCTTTAGTACTAAAATAAGCCTGTGCTTGATATGCATTCATTGTCTGTTAATGAGTATGAAGTATGAACGATTTGTAAGTGTTAAACTGTTTTAACTATTATTGATTACAAAATATATTATTATTATTATAGTTTCACTTATTTTTGGCATGCGACTTATGTTGGGTTTTAATTTGTCGTGTGAATTCACATATGTAATTAATTGGGTATGAAAGGCTATCTGAAAGTTAAAGCTTAAAATTAAAGTGATCTAATAAAAAATTAAAATCATGGGCTTTGAGCATTTAAATAAAGTGTGGACTAAATTATATGTGTAGAGATTGGATTCATTAGGGTTGTATTTGACGATGGGTCGAATACATATGGAACTATTAATAGAGTTATACTTTTATAGTCCTCAATTCATATGTAATTCTAATTTTTTGTATCATCTCATCAATACAAAATACAAGAAAAAACATATTGAAGAAAAAGATCCAAAATATACAAATCAGAAGAAAGAATTGAGACAATAAAGATTATGGAGCAAGAAGTCAAAGTAAATAACAAGAACTCAAAAATCAAGAAAAACAATATTTAAGATTAAAGATTAAGAAACCAAAAATAAAGAAATTGTAGTTGATCTTCAAAATTCAAGATCTGACAATAAAGAATCATTCCCAATAAATTAAAGTATATTTCACATTTAATATTTCTCTTGATAATTTGACATGAAGGATCAGCAATAAAGTAATTAGGTTTTAAAGTTTTTGAGATTTAAAATTTCATGAAATTCTAACAAGTGGTATTAGAACCAACTCCATATTAAACCATTGAGATTCAAGAAAGAATTTTATTGTTGAAATTCATATACTAAATTTTAGAATTCTTTAATTTGGAATATGAGTTTTAGCCATAAATTTCGAAATTAAGAATTCTTCAACCAAGAATTTTGGGTTGAACTTCATACTTTGGATTTCTCAATTTTAGGATGTGAATTTTAACCCTAAAATTCGAATTTTTTGAAAATTTTTCGGACTAACAGCATTGTTGCGACGCTGTTTGGCCACTACAGCGTTGCACTTTGGAAAGTTGGGCAGTGCGGAAGTGCTGCAGCGTCGGATCATTGCCTAGGCAGCTCTTCAACGCTGCAGTGCCCAATTTTGGGCTCTGCCGTGTAGTCTTACTATACAAATTAAAATTTTTTTTTTTTGCTCTTTGTGCTTTGTTAAAATAAAAGAAAGAAAAATAAAAATTAGAAGGATAAAAGAGGAATCAATTTCAAATCTTGGTATTTAAAGTTCATTTCGAATTACTAATTTTCTAAAACAAATTAAATGAAGCAATATGTTATCAAAGTAACCCCTCTTGTTAAAATTAATTTATTTGGATTTTTAGAAAGGTTATGCATACGTAATTCATGCGAATATTCATCTGCCCAAGGGAAAGTCAATATTTGGCTGAATTATTTGCACATTTGTAGTAATAAATATGTGACGATTATAAATGTTATTTTTATGTGAACATTGAGTCGATCTAAAGATAGACTTAATGTTTGACATGATTTATTGTCAATATTTGATTACTACACCAAGAGTACCACTTACAAGTTGATATTTCTATCCAAAAACTAAATGTCAATGTTATGTCATGTCTCTTGTGATGAGGTCATCCATTATTTTAATTTACTGATTGTTCAATATGGATTCCCATGTGAACATGTTAATTAGATTTAAATTTTCTATTCAATCAATCCATCAACTTTATTAGTATCTTCCAACATCAATTCAATTCCGTGCTTGAACAAAGTTTAAGGGCCAGAAAGAAAATGTTTGTATCGTTTTTGGCGACATGAAAACAACCCACCACTATTACGTATAAGAGTTCCGATAATAAAAATGGGAATCAGATAAGTGAGGTCGTTCAAATCGCATAAGTCTTATAATCATGAAGCGTGGCATTTCAGTAACATTTAGGAACATTGTGTCTGATAAAGTAACTACTGCCAATGAATTTCTTAAAGAAATTGAAAAACGTTTTGCAAAAGATGATAACGCCAAAACTGGTATACTTTTGGCGAACTTTGTTTCACTAAAGTATAAGGTTAAAGAAAATATACGGGAGTACATCATAGATGTGTCTTATCTTGCTTCAAAATTAAATGTACTAAAGTTTGAGTTGTTTGATGATTTGTTTGTGCATTTGGTTTTGACTTCTCTTCTTGCACAATTCAGTTAATTTAAAGTCAATTACGGTTATCAAAAGGGGAAGTTGACTCTTAATGAGCTCATTTCATATTATGTGCAAGAAGAAGAAATACTAAAATAAGATAGAACTGAAAGTACTCACTTGACAAGTACTTCTAAGGAAAAGTTAAAAAAATAAGGAAATTGCATCTGGTTTAACTGAAAAGAAACAGCAAAAGCCTAAAAATGATTAATCATTCGGCTGTTACTTTTATGAAAATCTGGGGCACATGAAGATAAACTATACTAAATATCACGCTTGTCGTGTAAAGAAAAGTACA
>CAIGRT010108462.1:0-17201 GCA_903798405.1 Fraxinus platypoda | reverse complement strand
TTTTAAACAAAAAAAAAAAAAGCAATGTTTTTAAAAAGAAAAAAAAAAAACAGGCCCAAAACTTAAAACTAAAAACAGGCTCAACCAACACCACAGCAGGTCAGCAGCCCTTCTTCTTCTTCTACCCTACGACTCGCAACACCACAGTCCACAGCACATGAGCCTTTCTTCTTCCCGCAGCAGCCCTTCTTCCTCCTCCTCCTCCTCCTCCTCCTCCTTCACTAGCCGTGTCCGGTTTAAACTTGCCGCGTCTGACCCGTATTTCGTACCCCCGTGTCGTGTCGACACAGGTATGGAGGCCAAAACGTCGAGTCCGAGCAACACAGCGAGTATCTGAAAATCTGACTAGACCTTTATCATCTATGCATTTGTAGTAGTTTTAATAGAGCTTTATGGCTTTGTAGTAGAGAGCTTTATTATTCCTCCTCCAATAGGAAGTTAGGAGTAAGAGAAGAATTATTTACAGGAATCCGTTATATTTTAACAGTTATAGGATGCGAAAATTTAAAACAAAGGTTGATGTTTTGATCATGGACAATCCCCACTAGTAATGAAACATATAGACCCTGTTTGGTATGGATTAAAATCAAAATTTTAATCTAGGTCAAAGTCAATAATTAATTTTAACCACTTATTTCTAGGGTCCATAACTTTTTAACCATATTTTATCATTTTTTATCAAAACCTATTAAAATTTAATTTTAATCCTCGCCAAACAAGGCATAGAACCTTAGGTCTTTCAGGCTTAAACTTGAGTAGAGTTTAAAATAGTCTAATTTAAATAAAAAAATACTAGAAATTTTATTAAATAAAATCCTAATTATATATCCTAAAATAAGTATTTAATTTGGAAAGTAAACAATTAATAAAATATTAAAAAATATATTAAACAAAATTTGAATCATGTTTCCTAAGTTAAATATCTAATTTGGAAGGTAAATTAAATAATATCTCTATTGGGGTTTTTATTATTTCTCCTCGACTGAGAGAACTCGACTCCGATGAGATAGACTGCAACTTCATTCTTCAAGGAGGTCGATCTTTTGTCCAGAACTCTTATGGCAATATATGGCATAGCTCATACCAAGGAGGCAGTCTTTCTTATTGACCAAATAATGATATAACGCAATTGAAAATGAACTAAATTGAGAAAGAACTAGGGCGGGAGGAGAGAAAGAGGAGGGAGATAATAGAGAAAATTTAGAGGGAGAAAGAATGAGTTTATTTAATATCAAAGTCTAACTATTACAATGTATAGGTTTAAACAAATCTAATTTAAGTAGAAAAATACTAGAAAATCAATTAAACAAATCCTGATTATTATTATTTTCAAAATAAGTATCCAATTTGGAAAGTAAACAACTAATAAAATATTAAAAAATCTATTAAATAAAATCCTAATTACGTTTCATAAAATAAGTATCTAATTTGGAAAGTAAATTCAATAAATCTCTATTATGATTGCCATCAAGTTGCCTCCCCCCTCTGAAACCAAGTATGCTTCATTTGATTCCGGTTGTCTGATCGTTCCACTTCTGCATCTGTTTTTGGTCTGTCCGAAAAGAAACAAAATTAAAAAACTGAAAAGGACACGAATTGCATAATCTTCTCGATTTATTTTCGTTG
Organism: Fraxinus platypoda; assembly: GCA_903798405.1. NCBI lineage: Eukaryota > Viridiplantae > Streptophyta > Magnoliopsida > Lamiales > Oleaceae > Fraxinus > Fraxinus platypoda. The sequence continues at coordinate 15,575 of CAIGRT010108462.1, read as the reverse complement.
CCCATTTCTATTGTTTTTATTGCATGTAAATTAAATGTTTGATCTATGAAGCCAATTGTTTTGGCTTATCTATGCTTAGAACTTCTTCCAACTTTTGGTTTGATTGAGCATTAGCTTAATGAAATATAACTTTTTTCTAAATGAAATAACCATGTGGCTTTATTTTGTTAGCTGTTATTTTAGATGTTCGTAATTGGTGGTGGATACCTTGCTTACCTTCAATAATTTTTTTCCTTCTTACATATATTTTCACACTTTTTTTCAGTGTCCAGGCATCGAACACTGATGAATATTTTTGATAAAGCTCCTGTGGTTGATATGGATGCATTTGTTGCCCCAGGCGCTTCTGTCATAGGGGATGTTCAAGTGGGACAAGGATCATCCATTTGGTATGGATGTGTCCTTAGAGGTGGGTTTTTCTATCAGTACTCCTCATTGTCATTGGTTGTTTAGTGAATTTAGATATGTCCATTTTCAGTTGATATAAGGATGTTGGAAGGCAACCATGATTTTTTATGTTTGAAAATTTTGAAGTGAACTAATTTTGTTTGGTAAATTATCATGCAAATTGTAGACATGTGAAGCATTTGATGCATATGGTTCCGCTGTGTCATTGCTTGTGAAACGCTGTATCATTGTTTGCAACAACTTTGCACAATATCATGAATTATCATTTCCTTGTTCAAATCTTTGGCAAATGAATTGAAAAGTAATTTACACCACTCTGTTCCAATAAGATTAGATGTGATGTTAAAGAAAGAAAATGACTTTGGATTTAAGTATTTTCTCCCTGATTAATATATGCTACAGTGGATCCTCTGTAGACAATTGAGCCGCCTAAATTTACAACTTGAATTATGGACTGCAAACTCTTGGGAACAAAAACGATTACTTTTTCATGTTTTCTGATTTTCATATGGTTCTATAAAAAATTATACCTTGAGTATGCTTCTGGTCTGTACCTCTGGTTTGCATTGCTCTTCATCTAGTCTTATTTTTGGTTTGATTGTTTTAAAAGGCTTTACAACCTGGGTAACTCTGCTTGCCTTGACACCATACATCTTAGGGGTAGAGAAAATATTTTGCAAGGAAGAATACTCTCTTTTATAATGTAATTTGATTTGGGTATCTTATTATGCACCAGGTGATGTGAATAGCATCAGTGTTGGGTCTAGAACCAATATACAAGACAATTCCCTTGTACATGTGGCTAAATCTAATATAAGTGGAAAGGTGCTGCCAACTATTATTGGAGACAATGTCACCGTTGGTAAGTATTATATTTTTGTACTTTGATATAATAGTTTCTCACTTATTTTCGTCGGGGTTGTATTTTTATTTTGTAAGTATTAGATAGTAAGAATTCGAGACGCTTTTTCAGCATGTTTGGTTTAGCTTATAAGTAACTTACAGGTGTTTCAAAACATATTTACATATACTACTTTCACCTTTTCAAGTAAAAAAAAATTGGTAAGTTACTTAGCCCATGTTTGACAACCATTATTATTTGGGAAAAACAATGGTTTGAATAGTGATTTTTAAAAGAATGTGTGGTTAAAATACAGGAAAAAGTTTTAGATTTATGTGCAGAATATTTTATTGTATGAATGTGTAGATGAAAATGAATATGTAGAAAAAAGAGTTTTCAAATAATGGTTGTAAAAAAGAGGCTTATTTTGATAGCAATGGGGAAAGATTAGCCAAATATGCACTTTTATCCTGTTTGAGTATTTGTATGGATAATGACTTATAATTTGCCACATAGGTCATAGTGCTGTTATACATGGCTGCACGATTGAGGACGAGGCTTTCGTTGGTATGGGAGCCACACTGCTTGATGGTGTGGTTGTAGAGAAACATGCCATGGTTGCTGCGGGAGCACTTGTCAGACAGAACACAAGAGTCCCTTTTGGCGAGGTACACTTTCTATTCTGACACCAAAAATCAGAAGAGAAAATGCATTTCCCATATGTTGAACTGCATTTTAAATTTCATGGACTAAATACAATTATACGTTTGGAATTTTCACGTCACAGGTGTGGGGAGGTAATCCGGCCAAGTTCCTCAGGAAGCTTACAGATGAAGAAATAGCATTCATCTCCCAATCAGCATTGAACTACACCAACCTTGCAAAAGTCCATGCTGCTGAAAATGCGAAGTCGTTTGATGAGATTGAGCTTGAAAAGATGCTGCGTAAGAAGTTTGCTCGACGTGACGAGGAGTATGATTCAATGATTGGTGTCGTTCGTGAAACTCCCCCAGAACTCATTCTTCCAGATAATATTCTACCGGATAAAGCGCCCAAGGCTGCTCAATGAGATCTTTCACTGGTAACTTCGCCTTTAGATATGGCTATCTTCAGAACTCATTCCAAAGTGCAATATTGTAGAGAACGGTTCGTCTTTTTTGACAAATAAAATTGAACATGTTTTCGGATGGACTTATTGTGCACGTTACTTTGCCGACTCCTCGGGCTGCGGTTCCCAGGTTTATGCTGTTGGTTTCTTTGTACCTGAGACGTCTTATTATTGCTGAATCTGCTGGATTATATTATTACATAACACATGATGGTATGTCATGTAAATTGATATTTTTTTCCTTGTAATGTCAAAAGCCTCGGGACTTTACTCTTTTGGAACATCACATATGCTATTGATGGTTTTTATGTCATAGGATTTAGCACCGGAGGTGTAAAGTGAGATGGGCTGCATGTCCCAATACACAGCAAAAATAGGCACGATTAGAAAATAGATCTAAAGGGTTAAATCCATCAACGGCCACCCAATTTTATACTTGGTGTCTTCATGACCGATTTTATTTCACCATGACCACTCAACTTTATACTCAGTATTACCATGGTCATCCAGTTTCATATAACATTTCATCATAGCCGTCCAATTTCTTTTCGTCATTTTTATTAATTTTAAAAATGGTAAAACGGTAACTTTGCATTATATATATAAAATAAATTTTTAAAAAATTAAAATAAAATAAAAAGTTATTTTTTAAAAAAGGTTCCTTAAAAAAATAAAAACTTATTTTTAAATAAAATAAAAACTTATTTTTAAACAAAGTTACTTAGAAAAATAAAATAAAATAAAAATTTATTTTAAAAAAATAAACGAAAAACTTATTTTAAAATAAATGTTTTTAAAATTAAAAAAACTTTCAATTTCGTTTTTTTTTTTCAATATATATATATATTACAAAGTTATTGCTTTACCCCTTTAAAAATTAGTGAAAATTGTGAAAAAAATTGAGTGGTCAGGATGAAATAAAATTAAATTGGGTAATTATGGTTACACTAAATATAAAGTTGGGTGGTCATGATAAAACAAAATCAAATTGGGTAACCATGATGACATTAAGTATAAAGTTCGGTGGTCATTGGTGAATTTAACCCTAGATCTAAATTATGCTTTAATACTTCGAAGTGGCTGGAAAACTCTCTTATGGAGAAATGTAAAGGAAATGCAAATTGTATTTTTCGGCAGCAAATGTATAAAACAAAAAAAAGATATAAATTTATTTTTTTTTACATTCACAAGAGGCAAAAAGTGGATTTAGATATTTTCATTGGAACAAAATTTGAATTTAGATCCACCGAAATATAAATGAGAATGTAAAAGTGGTTTTGGAGATGTCAATTTACACAAAAGATGTTTTAACTATTGAAATTTTAGATCTATTGTGACTAAAATATATGATTTTACGAATATTTTACGTCTCTCTTTATTAGAATTATGAAAACTTATTATTTTTTCTTGAATAAGGATTTTCAAGGAAAAAGTAAGAAATTAGAAAACTGTTACTTTTTCGCAAAAGATATAGCTGCAAATCTTTGAACTTGAGCATTGTGAATGTAAGGAATTACTGAAATATGTATATGCAAAAAGTATTATACTTGCATATGAATAATGTTATCCATCATCATCGGTGATTATTACCTGATTAGGTGACACTGAAACCATTGTCACATAAATAAAAATACATTTGAAAAATACCAAACAGCTATTGTAATATGGTTGCCGAATAAGCAATTTAAATCAATTTAAAAAGCGGTGACGCAGAGCAGTGAAATTTGAAATCAAAATTGAAGTTAGTTCCATGACAGAATTGAAACTAAACTTGAAGTTCACTAACCCTATTGAGTCTATTAAAATTTAGTAATCCAATTGAGGTTGCTTTGGAAGTTCAGAAATGTATATGAAATTCGCCAAAATAAGTAGTTACCAACTTCACAAGGAAATAGTTACTTTAGAAGTGAACAATTTTTTATAAGTAAGAAGAAAGTAGCTTATGCTTAAGCTTTGCCAAACATGCACTTCTCACTTTTTTTTTTTATTATTAATTTTCTTATAAAAGCACAACAAAAGTTGGTTTTCAGTGGAGGAAGTAAGAAGCATACTGAGAGGAAAATATAATTTTTTCGAGAACGATATTTCTAGCTCAAAAAAAGAGGAAATAAGAAACATGTTGAGAGGAAAATATAATTTTACCGAGAACGATATTTCTAGCTCAAAAAATCTGGGGAACCACATTGTAAACATGTTGTCATAGCCAACGTCGAATCGAGTACAAAAGCTACTTATTTAGGCCCTACGATTAAATAATTATGTTCTCGAGATTCATATATGCATGAACAGAACTAGCCTACTCTTTTTTGTGGAAGCGATGAGTAGTTTCATCTTATATACTCGTTCCATCTTTAACCGTTGCATTCTTCAATATGACAGTGATTCCCGACCTAATGTAGAACCCTTCATCGGACCTATCTGCCTCTTCGACACCCTGAGAAAGCACGGTTGTGATTATATCAGTAATGAAGTTTCAGTCTGAGATCCCGATATGAGTTCTAAGTAAACATATTTTGAACAGATTAACAGATGTATACTTACATCTTTATTTGCAATGACGACGTCTTTTCCAATCTTTGCATTCTTGTCGATAATGCAATTTCTTCGTGCAAAATCACAAAAAAACTGAGTCAGAATGTGTAAGCCGCGAAAGAAAAAAAATAAAGGAGACGGATGTCAAAGTTATCAGAGCTTACAAGAGAATACACATCATACAAAAAAATATCATATTGGGGTAGAATTCGAGAAAATGAGTCCTTATGAAACAAAATAAGTTAATAAGTAATTTATGTTCCAGTTTAATCATTGAAACATTAATTTATTTTGAACTTATTAACTCATAAGTGAACCTTTTAAGCTTAGCTAAACAAGCTCACGAGTCACGTCTAGAAATTGAAGTTGCGTATATACAGAAACAAGCATATGGAAAATGAAATGAAAGCGCCCAACGCTGCCCATACCTTATTTTGGTATTGCGTCCCACGCCAATTGGAACCTTTCCTGCCGCTAGAAGAGAAGCGATTTCAGATTCTGTTTGATAATAATCTGCACCCATCATCATGGTATCCTAAAAGAGAGAAATGTCCAGGTTTTCAGAAATCATATTCGTAGTTTCATTGTAACATTATCTCAATGCTGGCCCCACAAAATGCACAAATAGCTATCGAAATCTATTTGCTTCGATAATTACGAGTCTATTAATATTTGTTACTACACTAAGGCACCCCCACTACGGCTAAGAAAAGATAAGAACATACCTCAAGCTCAACACCATATTCCAAGCGCGACCTTATGCCCACTATAGAGTGCTGGACACTACATTCTCGCAAGAAGCAACCATGTGAAATTATTGCATCAACTATCTGAAAGAAGCAGCCATTCATGAGACACGACAGAACTAAAAGCCAGAATCACATTTTTCTAAGATTATCGGCATACCCGACATTTTTCAACTTTAGTAGGGGGTAAGAATCTTGGAGATGTATAGAAAGGGGTCTTCGGGTCATTGAAATCAAACTTTGGAGGCTGCAGAAAAGAAAGTGAGCAGCATCAGCTCGCATTTCTAGAATTAATACTCTACATTTTCATTGAAAAACGCATAAAAATATTCGTGCATCTAGCACAATTCATCCCGCTAAATTAGCATATTATCTCATATCAAAGTAATTAAACTTGGTCTCCAAATTATCCAAGCAAATCCATTTCCCTATTTAATACTTTCCATTTTCAATGTAAAATGTCTATAGTTAGTTCGATTCTGTACTTCCGCCAATTTTTTTTAAAAACAAACATAAATATACATGGGATTTTGCAATGTTGATCAAGATGCACATCTCAATCATAATTTATCAGACTTAGATATGCTCAACGGTTTGGATGTCACTCTCATGAAAGAGATACTAACCTGCTCCGTGAGTGCCAAGTTGGAATCAAAGAAAGACTTTATTGTTCCAATATCCTCCCAGTAGTCGCTAAATAGATACGCCTGATATTATAACAAGATGCATCGGGAACATAATAGTCAGCACGATTTGAATGTCAACTTCAAAAACCACATATCTGTGACATCTTTTTAGTGCCTATATGGTATCAGTACGAGGCAGGAATAGACAGTTTAGTAAGAAAGATTTTAGCTTCTTTATATAATTTAATATTGTCTAGTACTATTCAATCCTCCTTACTAAACATGTCATAATATTTTGTGCCTGATCTCACTTGAACATTGTGGTCTTTCACAGCCGAAGGAATGATCTCTGAGCCAAAGTCGTTGCATGAAGGATACTTCAACTGTAGAAGCTTTAGTAGGACGTCAGTTTTGAACACATAAACTCCCATTGATGCAATATAAGGATATCTCCGAGCCTCTTGTTCAGGGAGTCCCAGAACAGAGGTATCGACTCGCTGCAGAACATCATCAAACAACCCAAGAAATGTTAGAATATGAAATAACAGAATATAAATAGATTAAACAGTTGAAACAATGAGTTCCTGAAGATATCAGGTCACAGATGTTGCAAAGAAAACTCAAGTTTTAAAAATGATGTTAGTATACCATTGCTCTCAGAGCAGAGCCCTTTGGTTTCTCAGCAAATTGAATGATACGCCCAGATTCATCGATTTTCATCAATCCATAGTCCGAGGCTCGGCTGCAAAACAAAAGAAAACTTGAAATTTACTGACTCTTCGAGAAAAACATTGATAAAAGACTTTCTGATGCCAAACAAAAGCTACATTTCATATTTTCAACTAGTAAGGGGGCTTTAAGGGTTATCTAACTATGGATGTAAGAAGTACAGATGCCACATTTACATAAAACAGAAGATGCAGCTACACGTGAATGAGAAAGACACTTAATATACATAAAGCAGTCATTTCCAGAAAAAAGAAAGAGAGAATCCCCGTTTTTCTCACCTTAACATGTAAGTATATAACAAAACTTTGTTAAAAGTTGTTTTTATTTATTGAAAAATGATTCATGAGAATTTTTGGGCATGATAAAGAGTTACTGCTATACTTCTGTCTGTAGACATTCAAATCTTTGTCTCTAGGTCTGTCATATTTTAAGGCTCAGAGTGGGCACATTCCTCAAATGATGATTAATGCTTTGCTTTGAAAAAAAAACAAAAGTGAATAGACAGTCACAAACCTATCATCCATGGGTACACATGAAACCGTAATGTCAGCATTTGTGTCAATATGTCTCTGCAAGCACAATTTCCTGTTAATTAGACAAATATTTGCAACATGCATCGAGTTACTGATTGCAAAATATTCTGATCGAGTCACCAAGTACCTGAACAAAGTCCATATAGTCCATTCGGTAAAGATGGTCGCCAGACAAGATAAGAATGTGTTCGACATTTTTATTTTTAGCATCCTACAACATGTTCAGAGTCATCATTTCCTTTGCTCAATGAGTTCTTCAATATCAATTTAGCTTCTAAACAACGTACCTCAAACACCCATATAAATTGCCTCACAGCATCTGCTGTTCCTTGAAACCACTTCTTACCTGCTTCCCCTGGTGTCTGAGTGGCAGCTAGAACCTGTTTCGAACACGTATATATCTTTTTAAGCTAAACATATTATAAAGGGGACGCATAACAAAAGTGTGTTTTTTTTTTTTTTTAATCTCTAACAAGGCAATTAACACATTAATATTTATTAGCCAAGAATGAATCGGAACTTCAAAAAGTTTCAAAATGAGATTTCTTGCTATTTGCAGATGGAAGGTTTAGCCAATTAACAATTCACTATTTTTTAGTCAACAATTGCATCTTACCTCCACAAATCCATCCCCAAAATTCACACCATTTCCAAAGTTATAAGTGCGAGCAAGGTGGCGATTAAGGGAGAAAGAGTTGAATTGAGTTAATATGAAAATATTCCGTATCCCACTGTTGATGCAGTTACTCATGGGTACATCAATTAGCCTGTAACAGCCTCCAATAGGAACCTGCAGAACAAACCATGTGATTACACATTCAGATATTAACCTTCATGTCAATTGTAATTTAATCTCTGATAAAAAATTTGTACTCTGAAGTCCCTACGTTCAATACTGTTCTTTGTGAAAATGGCATACTTTTAGAAGTAAAATCACTTCTTTTTTCCTCGTAGACTAAGAATAGCAATATAAATGAAGAAGCACAGTCTCCCTACGTGAATTCGATTGCCGATTTTCGTCGTCATCAAAAGCTAACATACTGAACTTTACCATAATCAAAACCCAAGACAAATACTACACAATAAGCAAAAGTATGTTAGAACTTCTCTTACAGCAGGTTTAGCTCTCTTGCTGGTAAGAGGAAAGAGCCGAGTCCCAGCACCCCCACCAAGAATTATTGAAGCCACACTTTTAGGATCTGCCTTTCGAGGATCATCAAATAATGGTGCTTCAAATGCCTGAAACCATTTTTAAATGCAAATTCATACAAATCAAACAAATATTTCAAGAACATAAATGAAATCTTGAGGTGAAGTTATTCACTCACCACCAATTCTTTGTTGATATCGCGTGTCAAAACAGAAAATGCAACTCCAGGCTTGAAATCTTTTCTCCTGTTTTCACTTCTTAAATTCTGCGAAATCAGTTTTCGAAAAGCATTATTTTTCAAACTCCCTCTGATTTTCTCCGCCCAAAATCCATTTCCCTCATGGCTAAAACCCTTATTGGTTTGCATTGGTTGCACTTTAGCTTTCATGGCCACACAGCAAGATTCCATTGTTAAATCCTAAATAATTAAGCAAAGATTCTAGAATTTATTATGTAAAAAGCACTGACTATGGAATCCTAGGATCTCAGTACACGTGCACACCGAATATAAAAGGCTAAAATGCCTTTATTAAAGATCAAAGTTCTCGCAAGCAAGAACGTCCCACGAAAAATCTTGAATCTCGATTAAGAAAAAAGAACTATAAAAAAGTAATGGCTTTACACAGCAAATCACTGATCCACGCCAAATTTAAGCCCCACACAATTAATAAATAATAACTTAGATCAGAAAACACTTTTATCTGTCAAGAATCAAAACCAAAATAGCTCTTAGAAAATCACAAAATCAAATCAAACAAAGACCCTAATCAGAGTTTTATTCAAGATCCAAGATTCTGAAAGAAACTGAAAGTTTGACACAACAAAAAGATCATCGGAATTTGACAGATTTTAGGTGGAGAACTGGTGTCAAGAATGTGAACTTTAGTGAAACAAAAAGGGTCAGTTGGTTGTACGCACGTGAATCTCTAGAATTTGGTTAGCTGATTAATACTATTTATAATTAGGTGTAGTAATGAAAGATCCGCTTTTTTTATTCACTTCTAATAACAGTCACTCGGCCATAAGTGCAGACTACTAGGTTTACTTAGGAACAACAATATGGAAGATTTAGTACAATTCCATTCTATTTAATATTTATTAATTATTCTATTATTAGCCTCAAGATTTCATTTTTTACTTTTCAATTCCAATCCAATAGGTGATGGTGCACCCAAAAAGTCGGCAGAGTAGTTAACTATTCTCCAATGTTGTAAGGATAGGTGTCAAGTGGGACCCTGAGATACCAATATTCGGTGGTCTATGATGTGAGTTGGGTCGACATAATTTAAAAGGTACAACATGAGTTGAACAGATCAAATCTAATAGGTTCGGGTTCATGGTTACTACGATTAGACAAGCATGAATGCATCTATTAATTTTAAAAAATACAAATGGGGTCAATAATATCGGTGATGCTATTTATACATCAAGATGTACATGGGGGGTTACACCCTCCTCACATGGGGGGATGGGACCCACTAGAATAAAAAATATTATTCAAGTGGGTCACACCCCCCATGTGAGGGGGGGGTGTAACCCCTTATGTACATGTTTTGATGTACAAGTAGACTAATTTCAATAATATAGAGTATAATGCAAAATGAACATGAAAATTGAAAAAAAAAAAACATATAGAGGGCAACGTCTCCAAGGTTTACTAAAAAGTCATTATATGTAATTCAGTTTCATTTTTCATCAATAAAAGGTGCCAACATATTGGTATCTTGTGTGGTAATTTCTAAAATATCATATCATGGTTTCCAAACCCTAGTATATAAAATTGGAACTATTCATAAAATTGGCATGTTTGATTAGAGGCGAGCTCATGTAAGGTTGGATTGATTTCGGATCAATTTCGAATCCAACTCGATAATCAAATTGATAGTTTTTATTGGGTGAAATCTCTACTAGAAGTCAAACGACAAGACGAATAAATCGATTCAAGTATCAATACCGTGACATGAATCGTAAAAGCATGGATGTGATATACTAAAAAATTTATAGTTCTAGGTTCTCTATAATAATTATGACCTGTACGTTTATTTAGCTCTTAATTTAGGATCATTCAAATCAGGACAATTCACAGAACGTGAAAAGTAGATGAACATAAGTCGGTTTGGTTCGATTCAGTTTGTCTGGTTGAATAAATTTTTCTCTTGAAGATCAAAATTTTTAAACTGACTTCTCAAATTTAGATTTTCGGGTTGATGATTTAGGTTGAAGAGACAAATAATTTACCTAAAATCTATACTTTTCCAATTATGCTTCACGTGTTCATAGGTCCCTAACAGAGCACTCGCACATGCAGGGCCCACGTATAATATTTTTTTTGTAATTAATACATAACGCCCCCACTTTTTATTGCTCAAAATATCATTTTTATCAATTTTCTCAATTAAAAATTATGAAATGACGAATATATCCTTCCCTTTAAATAAAACAAAAACAAAAACAAAACAAAAACAATTTGCAAATATAGTCCCAAATTTTTTTGAAAAGCGCAAATGAGTCTCAAATAAATTATTAAAAGGGTAATTAGCACATAATGTCCCTACATTTCACTATTATTGCGAAAAACATCCCTACCTTTTATTTTTTTGGCATTTTCTCCCTTAATTNAATATAGTCCCAAATTTTTTTGAAAAGCGCAAATGAGTCTCAAATAAATTATTAAAAATGTAATTAGTATATAATGTCCATACCTTTCACTATTATTGCAAAAAACGTCCATACATTTTTATTTTTTTTACATTTTCACCTTTAATTGCACATTTGATAGCGCAGACCATCATTTTTTATCCATTTTAATCCAATTTCTCAATAAAAAGTTGTGAAATGACGAATATATCCTATTAAATAAAAAAGCTAAATAATTAATTGCAATCATAGTCCCAAATTTTTTAAAAATTTGAAAACGAGTCCCCAATAAATTATTTTACAAATTAAATTTTTTTTTTTAAAAAAAAGTACAAACGAACCCCAATTAAATTTATTTAAAATTTTAAAAAAATGCAAACAACTCCCAAATAAACTATTAAAGAATTAGAATTAAATTTTTTTTTTTTAAATACGAGGGTATATTCATTATTTCACAGTCTTTTATTGAAAAATTAGATAAAAATTAATGGAAATGAGTGTAAATAATGGTGACAATATCAAAAAAAATTGAAAAGTAAGGACGTTTTTCACAATAAATGTAAAAGATATGGACATTATATACTAATTACACTTTTAATAATTTATTTATGACTCATTTGAGCTTTTTAAAAAGGGATTATGGTTGCAATTATTTTTTTCTTTTTCTTTTTGTTTCATTTAAAGAGAATGGTATATTTTTCATTTCACAATTTTTAATTTAGAAAATAGATGAAAATGACTTTTTGAACAATGAAATGTGAAAATGTCAAAAAATTGAAGGTATGGTCGTTTCCACAATAATAATGAAAAGTTGGGACGTTATGTACTAATTATTCCCTTTTTTTAAATTCATAATGGGACCCACCATGTGAGTGACTTGGAGGCTTGTGAATTAATTCCATGTACGTGGGGATTAATTGATACTTTTCACAGGTGGAACAGTCCAAACATGATTACATGACTGGACTTGGATCCCAGTCAAATCAACCCGCCCGTTTGATTGAGTTTAATGACTATGTCCTATCTGTGTGAACCAAAATGATGTACCTTTCAATAAATAATTACTACATGTCATATTAGAGGTGTGTTTGAGCCACATTATTTTGGAAGAATGTATTTTGAAATAGTAGATTGATGGAGAATGTGTGGTTGAAAATGAAGAAAAAGTTATTGATGTGATAGAAAATATTATTTTATTGAAAAATGTATGGTTAAAAATGAGTAGAAGAATGAAAATGAAAATTTTAATGTGTACCAAACAAGGGCTAGATTACTAAATAAAATAAGTATTATTGAACTAAAACTATGTACAAGAAATAGATGATTTAAGTGTAAAAAAAAAAAAAATCTTAAAAATAGAGTCGAATTCATTTTTCTAATTTTAATATTAGTTAGGAAAAATTGCAACAGCGATCCTAAACCTTTGAATTTTTTTTACAGACTTTAACTTAACCTTCAATTGTGTCACCAACGATCCCAATCCTTTGACAAACTAGCACATATCGTCCAAATAGATGGATTATATCCATTTGATCGTTAATTGACCAATAAAATGTGTTTTGACTGAATCTAAAGAGGGTAAAATGGTAAATTTGTCATTATTTCACATAAAACAATTAAAACAAAAAAAAAGTAAAAAGAAAAATGGAAGTTTTCACTCCACCCCACCCCAACCCAACCACTAAATCAAAACCAAATCAACCCCTTCGTCGTCTTCTTCCACATCCACCACCACTCGTCGTTGCCACCGAACTAATTTGAAAATCTTATTACAAACTTTGTGCAAAGTGTACGAAATTTTTCGACAGTCTTAAGAGTAACATCAACACAAAATTACTTGCAGGAGCAACAATAAATTAGTTAAGGATTAAGAATATCCAGTACTATGAATGGCAAAGTGATGGACAAACATTAGAATATGCACTCCAATTTTTCATTGCTATTAGTACATATTTCAAATAAAGACAATACATCAAAAAGTCATCCTTTAAAAAGGGTTACCATCATTTTTCCTCATTTGCTCCCTGCTTTAGGTTCACAAATTTGCTCATGGTTTGGTTTTGATTTAGTGGGTTGGTTTGGGGGTGGCGTGGGATGGATTTTGGAATATGAACAGTTCCATTTTTTTATTTTTTGTTTTAATTGTTTTATGTAGAATAATGACAAATTTATCACTTTACCCTCTTTATATTTGGTGAAAACACATTTTCTTGGTCAACTAACGGTCAAATGAATGGATCCATTTGGACCTAGGTGCTTATTTTTCAAAGGTTTAGAATAGTTGGTGGCACAAACTAAAGGTTAAGGTAAAGTCTGCAAAAAGTCAAAAGTTTGGGACCGTTGTTGCAATTTTCTCTAGCAGCTATTTAAATGATGAATCTTTTTAACCTAACAAATTTTAATACTATTTAAATATAATAATGCAGAACATATATTGATTATACTTTCAGGGAGAAAATAGTGCAAATCATTTGACATTCTAACTCTACTTATAAGTAATAATTGTGAAGCATAAAAGTAATTCTGCACAAATTATACTAATCAAACATAACCGAAATGAAAGTAAAGGACTTTTACGACAACCACATATCGCTATGCCGACTTTATAATTTCTGTAGCTTTAAAAGTGAAAAAAATTACACGTTCTAAGCAACGACAGGGGCTAGTTTTTCTCCTTTTATAAGTAGCTTTGTAAGGCCACTCAAACATGTTTAAGAATCTATTTAACAAAGCAAACTCAATTTCTTTTTTTTTTCACTTTATACTTTTTGAGTTAAAAGTGAATAAAGTTTGCACGTACTAAACAACGATGGCTCTCGAACCGAATGGTTCTTCTTAAGTTAAATATCCGAACGTGTATATGAATCGAAAATTGATGGTTTTGGTTCGATTCTCGGTTCTAGACCAAGAATCGAAAAACTGCATAAGAACTGAATCTTCATAATTTTTTTTTTTTTTTAATCTTAGATAAACCAAATTATTTTATTTTTTTCTAAATAAATTTGCTAACTAATTAATTTAGCCTAAACCTAAAATATAATTTTCTTATTTTTAATTTAAAGCCCAAGCTTAACTTAATTAAATTCACCTAAATTTTACCAAAATTTCTTATTATATTGTAATGCCGTTCTAGAGAAATCGAATTGGAAACTTGGCTGCTCGCTATTCTCCTCTTTCTGTGATTTAAACAACTATCTATGAAGGACTCAACAAAGAGAGGCATTAAAGATATCACGTGATTGAATTTCGTTATTTTGTAAGAGCTAAAATTGAACATGTCATTAATTAAATTAATATAGCTTTGTTATAAATATTAAAAAAAATTAATTATTGTACGAAAATTGAAAATCGAATGAAACCGAACTGAATTGAACCGAACTCGAATGCTTCCATAATTAAATTTGGACTTGACGGTTCCACTTATTAAATACACTAAAATTCGGCTTATGTTCGATTCTCTTTAGAATGGATCAGAATCGGACCATATACAACCCCACATCAAACTAAATATAAACTAAAGACAATATTGTATATTTATGCATGTCGATGATTTTTTTTTTCCGTCTTATAAGCCTAACTAAACAACACGTTAGATTATTTCTTCACGCACACATATTCCGCTCCATCAGAATATTTTTCTCAGTTAATTGTATTTCAAATAGTGTTAAGGCATAACTGTTATTAGGAGTAAACATAGGTCGAGTTTGGATCACCCGGCAACCGGGGTGAAATCTCTACCTGAAACCAAGTCGACAAAATAAATAAACTGACTCAACTGACCCGAGTCGGTTCAGTTGATTCGATTTGTTGAATTTAAGGAAATTTTGTTGCATGGAGCTTCTCGTTTATGGAGTGATATGACATTGTGATCTTGTGCAATAGGAACTTGAGAGAACAATAAAGAAAGAAAATAAAAATAAATAAAACGATTTCATCTCTCCAGCCGCTTCTCCAAAAAATCGAGGAGGAGATTAATTTTTTTTTTTTATAATATTTCACTCAAGTCGCTGAAGTTTAATCAAGTCCCGTTTTTGTCATCGAACTTTGGTTTGTGAACACTTGGAATAGACGGAGTTTATCAGTCCATTTCTACTTGACATTTCTGTTAGTATTAGACGGAGTTGAGCAGAATGACTATTTGGAATAGAAAGGTTTCGTGATCAAACTAAACAGACACTATTACAAGTTTGATGAGTAACAAATAAGTTTTACCCCTAAATTTAATGGTTGAAAGCTATGATACTGTTTCGCGCGGGTTATCGCTA
>CAIGRT010108409.1:7500-10033 GCA_903798405.1 Fraxinus platypoda | reverse complement strand
AATTTAATTATAAGAATGGTAGGCTAAGTTTTTCATTGTATTGGATGAATGATGAACCCTATTGTTTATTTATTTTAATTCAAGACAATTAGTTTCGTATGTCTTGATTTTTCTTGATTGGTTTTGCATTCTCATTGAACTATTTGATTGCTTGATCACCAATTAAATAGTAAGTTACTTTTTGTAGTGTATGAATACTCAAAATAAGTCTAAAACGTGACAAAATCAACACATGGACAATAGATATTATGAATAATATCTATTGCATGTGCAATCATGTGTGATAAATCATGTGATTCAATGCATATTTTTCATATGATATCGGACTATGAATAGGATCGGATTGTGTTAAACATAGGTTTAATATATCTTGGAAAAGAATATTGAATAAAAGTAGATTATAGATTGTCTTGAATGCATGAATTTACTAGATTACGAATTAAGAATTGAATTAAATGGCAATATAGGGATTCACGATTCCAATACAAACATTTACATAATAAATAAATAATTCATTTATTTTGTTAGTTAAGAANTTGGAAAAGAATATTGAATAAAAGTAGATTATAGATTGTCTTGAATGCATGAATTTACTAGATTACGAATTAGGAATTGAATTAAATAGTAATAAGGGGATTCACGATTTCAATACAAACATTTACATATTAGATAAACACTTTATTTGCTTTATTAATTTAGGATTAGTATAAATAATACATGAACCATCTCTTTTGATATTACCACACTTCGAATTTAATAGTAGCTATTGAACTACAAATTAGACTTTATTTCTTGTGGGAACGATACTCTTAACTCACATATTTTATTACTTGTACAACGATTTCGTACGGTTGCGGGTTTTGTCCGAACATCCATCTTTGATTGTGTGACTTTCCATGTGTGTTTGCAGCCCCAATACTACTAACCCACATTAAGAATGGACATAAAAGTTATTTATGAATTCTAAAAATTTATAATTCATTTGGCAAACAATTTATAAATAATTTAAAATTTTAATTAAAATCAAAAATCTCATTATGTTAATTGAAAGTTATGCAATTCGACCCTAGCAATACCTAGAGGGGGATGAATATGTATATTATGCGAAATTAAAAATATTATAACAAATTAGCAACAAGTCACCAATTGTTATCTCTAGATGATTAAACAATCATGTCAGATTAATCATATGTTTGAATACCGCAAATTGCATAAACAATAAATAAAGCAGTAAATCAACACACGGTATGATCACGGAGAAATCCAACTGGAAAAACTTCGGGCACTTTGCCAGTCAACAATTCACTATAAACGATTTGTAACTTACAGTCTACCAACCTAGACGACGACACGTACGATCCGATCTCCTGACTGCAATTCCAACAATTTTCCTGGATTATGTGCTCATGCACCACTCCCGGCTGCAGTTTCCAAAACTGTCCTGGATTCTGCTCTCCTGCAACAACTCTTAGTTTTGTGAAATTGTTTATCTCCTGTGAATCCACGAAGAACACCTCGTATTTCAACGACTGGAACTTCCAGTCAACTTCCCTCGATCTTCAGCAACTCTGACAGATGTGATGAAAAGAACAGTTTGATATTTAGATTATGAAGATAAATAATGATGGATCCTACGAAATATATGAATAATAATAAATATTAGTTATGAATACATGATTCGGTATGTATAGTGGGGCTACCTTATTACTTAACATGTTACTTAATTTGGTTATATAATTTTGGGTCTATCAAATTTTTAATATATATTACTATAAAATAATTTAGTGATTCAATATGTATTTCCTATCATTAAATATATGATCGACTAAGAATTTTATTAATTTAAATGTATCATATGTATAGACAGGTCTCTTGTTTCCGTAAAGTATATGTAATGCTAATAAATTCACGTTATTGTATTTGATATAAGCCATCAACACAGGCAATATGGATGAAATATACTGCCGAAGTCAGAATTTGGTTATTCGAAGCATTTCTTTTAGTGTCTCAATATCCTTATAAGATCATGTTCAATAGCTGCAAACTCTATAAATGTAGTTTGGTTAATCTTCATACAACCACAAGTTGCCAAGTTTCTACAAACATGAAGACACTCCGAATTAAAAAATTGTGATATTTTCCTATCGAGTTTGGCCACACTCAATCAAATCACCGTGGTTAGCAGTTGAGTTGAGGTTGACTTTATGGCTCGACTTGTAACCTTTGAATTCATGTTTGTAACCAAGTAAAGATAACTATGAGTAATTACTTATTATTCTATCGAAAGGGATCCCTTAATTACTCAACTCATTGTTAATTGCATATGTAAATTTATTGACAACTTGAATTCCATTTGCCCATGACTTTTACGGCCTCAATGATAACTATGAGTAATTACTTATTTTTTCTATGAAAAAGTGCAATGTTTCATACTAATTTTACAATATGAAAAAAAAAATTTAAAATAAAATAAAATCTCATAGTTGGAATACATGAGCTTAAAGGAATTCTTTTTAATTAATTAAATTCAGAA
>CAIGRT010108409.1:0-5000 GCA_903798405.1 Fraxinus platypoda | reverse complement strand
ATATAGGATTGTTAAGTATGATTAGAACGTTACAGATTTTCTAACATTATCTTCGTGGATGCACGATGCAATAAACATAATGACTTCTCTGGAAATGTAGTTGTGTTCCCGATTGCATTTCTGGATTTGTGAGGGTAAGTAGAGTCATAAGAAAACTGCAAACACATGCCTTGAAGCTAGGTATCACATTGTTCGAAGTTGTTCGAGATTCTGCAATTTCCTTTTTATTCTTCTACTGCTTTATAATCTGGTATTTGAAGACTTCTACGGTGTTGATTGGAGATACTCACCCTACAATTATATTCCATTTTACAATCATCACATGACTTCTTCCAAAACTCGACAAATCTATGTTACTGTTCTAGTTGAATTGTTCCTTGATCTCTAGTTACTGTAGATTCTTCTAATTTGTACCAATATTTTATTATTGCCTTTTTCTTTTATATTATTAGTTTGAGTAAATTAAAAACCAACAAGTGTGGTTTCTATTACTGATTTGGCTTCGTGTTTCTGTAAAGACCAAGAAGAAGAGACACGAAACATATAATGAAAACAGAAGCTTTGTTTACTGATAATTCATCAATAATTCAATATCAAAACAATACCTCTTATACATTGAGACGGTGGGCAAGAGAACATTTGCCCACCGCTGACGTGGCACCACCATGTCAGCAGTGCAATGATTTTTTTTAGACAACTTTCCGTCTTTTTTTACCCACTCAAACACCTAGCCCACCCCAGTTATCACCCCATGCCACCCCTTTATATTTAAATGATTTTCTTTATTTTTGTCTCAATTTTTTATATCATTTCGGAATATCAAACGAAGTCGAAATATTGCATTTTTAATATTATATCAAAGTACTCACGACCTAGTTTCCCTCATCTCTAATGGCATGTGAAACGGTCAATCGTAGCAAAAGTTAGCACTCGTCGAAGTAAGACGTTCCAAAATATATAAATGATTTTCTTTATTTTTTCTTTATTTTCGAGATTATTACGGAATGTCAAACGAAGTCGAAATATTACATTTTTAATGCCATTTCAAAGTGTTCACGATCTAATTTCGCCCATCTCTAATGGTGTGCGAAATGGCCAATCGTAACAAAAATAGCACTTGTTGAAGTAAGACGTTCCAAAATATATAAATGATTTTTTTTTTTTTTTTTGTCTCAATTTCCATCATCTATCACCAGATGGCGATGTTGCTCAGATTAGTGTTGATTCAGGGAACCCAGAAGATTCATACTGCGGAGGATATGCAAAAAGTTTGGAGAAGTATAATATCTCTATTTTTATGGCTACTAAAACAGTTATAGAGCAGCTCTTTCTCTCTACCTCAAAAATTGTTCGCATTTATAGTGTGTGCTTTACGCATAGAGAGAAAGGAGGGAGGGAGACTCCTCCTTACGTCTATGTCTAGGAATGTCAAAGTGGCTTGGCCCGGGAAAAACCCGAGCCAAGCTGGCCGTGGCTCAGGACCACCGAGTCGAGCCTCATTTTGGGGCATCAGCTCGAGCCCAAGCCAGCGAAGCCACACGGGCAGGCCTGTGTCACGGGACATTTTCGGCCAGGATGAGCCGAGCCAAGTAAAATAATAATAATAATAATAAATTATTTGTTTTAAGCTGTAGCTGCCTGACATAGTTGCCTGTGCACGCAACGGTCAAAGTTGCATGAGGCAGCTATGACAACACGCAGGCAGCAAAAAAAATAATTTTTTTTTATTTTTTTACTCTTGGCTCGTCCCAAGTCCGGAAAAAGAAGTACGGTTGTAAATTTCATTTTATTTATAATACGTATAAAATGCACAAATTTTAAATTCTTTAAAAAAAATTTAGATTGTCACCAAAAAAAAAAAAAAAAAAAAAGAGAGAGAACAAACAAGCTCAGCCCGCTAAGGCCCGAGCCAAAAGCTTGGGTCGAGCCTCAATTTTTTTTTTTTTGTCGAGCAATGCTCGGCTCTGGCAAAAAAAAAGTCCAGACCGTTTTTGCTCGAGTCGAGCCCGAGTTTCAAGTTTTGGCTCAGCTCGTTGACACCCCTATCTATGTCCGTGTATAGTGTGTGTATAGAGGAGAATGAAAGAGAGTGGGAGGTATACAAGGTTTGAATAAGAATTTTTAAACCATTGAATTAATTTATATTAAGGTTTCATGTTATTTATCTAATTTATTTGTCAAAAACCTTGATAGGTAGGATGCTCTCCACACATATGTATGTACTTTCGCCCATGGTCAAATACAAGAAGTTGAGCAAGTTAGAGCGATCGTTGGCTGTTAACGATTACAATAACGAGATTATTTATTAATATTTAATAACATAATATTAAAAAGTTCTTCAATATAAACTCAAAGTCATATACAGTCACTACAACATAAATGATATTTTGCAACATTAAAAAGACAACATTTGTTAATTGAGTGAGTGTTATACTAAATGGGTCTATCACAACATTTTTACAAATGAATGTTGCAATTGGTTAATATAATTGAGTTTTGGCATTATTTTTTACATAGATGTTGTTAATGAAAATATAATCCAAAATAACAAGTGAGTTGAAGGCAACAATAGTGAGATTATTTTAATTAAATAATATTAAAAAATTCTTCAATAGCAACGTAAAAATTATATACAATGAAAAAGTAATCCAAAATAACAAGAAAAAAATACATTTTTTTGAATCATATACATATGATTAAGTTTCAAGTTTTAACGAATTTAAGTGAGATAAGATGAAATTTATATGTAAAGGGATTAATTATGCAAAGTTTTTAAAATAATCATTTTTAAAACTATTTTTGACCTAAAAAAAAAAGTATTTTTCGAGCTCTTAAAAAAATAAAGAAAAGTATTTAGATTGTTTTAATTTAAATTTTACAAAATAAATTGATAAAATGTAACAATAAAAATATATTTTATGCATTGTTATCATACTCGACCCGATCATTAATTGTACAAATCACCGAATCAGCCGTTCAACCGCTAAGTCATTGTAATGTTGAATTTTAATTTTTAAAAATAATTTTTAAAATAAGTATTGTATTACATTCATAAAGCCGTATATATATTTTCTTCTGATGTAAAATTTTGCTTTGAGCAATTTGGTAGCTGAAAAATTGAAGGAAAGAGTATTGGTTCCTAGAATGAAACCCTTGCCTCTTTCATGCAAAATTAGCTACGTGACCTTTTGTGTAAGGCTTGTACATTTATAAATATTTAATGACATTCTTCAAAATTTCATAATTCACTTATTTCTGACGAAGTCAGCACGGGCGGCCGCACCGGCTCACCGAGTGCTTGATCCGCCCCTAAATTTATTCTTTTGATTCACATTCCCAAAGTTTAATCTAAACTTAAATTTATATACTAATATTTACCCTCTCTAATTTGGATAGGTCTCACTAATTACAAGTCAATATCTCATCAAATAGAGATTCTCCTTTATTTTGATTGTTTCAACCTCTAAGAATCAACTAATCCTTATATAAAATTATTCTTCGAGAACAACAACACAATATTCCTATAGAATATTGATTTGTATAATTTTTTTGTTTTTAAAGGAATATGAAACAATATTCTTCAAAAATATCGATACAAAAAGCGTTGACAATAAAAATTTGAGATTGAGCTATAAAAATAATAATATTATGAAATATTGCTACGTGTAAATGAATGCTTTTTATAATAATATTCTTCTGAAATGACATGTAATAATTTATGTACTACAAATTTATTTTCACAAATATGCACTAAATGAATTTTTATATTTCTCATCAATTTACTGAAAACTTTAGTTTTCTCTCTATTTTATTATTATTATTATTTATTTATTTGCAATTATTTTTCTAAATTTAGTTATTTAAAAATAATTCTTTTAAGTTATGTATTCCAACTATGGGATTTTTTTTTTCAATATTGTAAAATTAGTATGAAACATTGCAATTTTTCGTAGAATAAGTAATTATTCATAGTTATCATTGAGACCGTCAAGGTAATAGGCAAATGGAATTCAAGTTGTCAATCAATTTACGTGTGTGATTAACTATGAGTTGACTAATTAAGGGCTCCCTTTCGATATCATTTGTGATGCAATCTCATAAAGTTTTATAATTATATATCTTCTTTTTATAAATAAAATCAATTTTTTAATTTTGTTATTATCTCCATTTATCAAGAAAATCACAAATCCAATGAGAGTTAGCATATTTTCCTGGTATTGTATGTTGATAATATACAACTTGCCTGCAATGATATAGGGTTTTTGTACGAAATCAAGAGATTTATATTAATGAATTTTAAAATAAAAAATTTCGGTGAAGCCTCTTTTGTATTAGGTATACAGATACACGATGATCATTCTCGAGGTATTCTTGGATAGTGGCGGATCTAGTACCCTACAAGAAGGCGATGCTGCGCATGCTGGAATATCCAGGGTGAGTTTTTACAAAAGAGGTCTAGTCTGTCTCGAGGAAACAGTTGCCGCCATGGTTGAACTCGGAAGGAAGAAGAATTATGTAAACGGGAAAAATTCATATCTAAGGTGTATTCTTTACCTCAATTCAAAAGTAAGGTAAATAGTTTGAAAATTCAAAAATCAGGTATGGATTTAATTAATTAAAAATATTTATTAAATAATATGTAAAAGGGAAAAATTCATATCTAAGGTGTATTCTTTACCTCAATTCAAAAGTAAGGTAAATAGTTTGAAAATTCAAAAATCAGGTATGGATTTAATTAATTAAAAATATTTATTAAATAAAGATAATAAAGTCACAGTTTGTGGTTAATGGTCACATATTCATAATTATAAGTTACAGATTAATTTACTGGTCACATATCGTCAAATTTTTTGTTCACATATTATTTCGAGGTCACAGATTTTTAAATTAGTTGGTCACAGATTATTTTTGAGTCACGTATTATTAATTTTTTAGGTCACAGTTGAGTAATTGGTCACAGATATTACCCAATATTTGGTCACAGATTACCAAACATTTGA
>CAIGRT010108397.1:0-10541 GCA_903798405.1 Fraxinus platypoda | reverse complement strand
TAGATACTGGAGCAGATAAAAGTCATGTAAATGCTAAATTTGTTAGCCATTTATTAGATTTTGAGTTATCAGAACCATATATGTTCAAGGATTATTTGGGAAATAATCTTGAAATAAGAAAATATATTCAAGGATTATGAGGGCCAAACACAAGCTAAGTAGTGTTAAAAAACCCGGATTGACCCGACGATTCAAGCAAAAAACTCGTGGTTTGGCCATTAATCCAATCTTAGTCAATCTATTAGATAGATTTGCAATTGACTTGATAAAGAACCAATAAAGTTTTCATGAAAACCCATTAACCTTGGCGTAATAACGTCACAGATCATTCCTAATGGAAAATTTTCAAATTTTATTTAGTATATTGGAATAATAGCTAAACTTTTTAGAATTCAATTTTCACATTTTTTTAGTTTTACCTTCCATTTGCACTAGATTGTATTCTTCGAAGTGATTCATATATAACAAAAGTGAAAATGTGAAGTATATCATATTAGCATAAAACGAAATTCTAATGTCAGCATATCTAGTCAAGTGAATGCACTTTCTTTTCAAAGCCACCATTGTAATCGAGATCTAAAATATGTAAGGAAAAAAAAAAAGAAAAAACAGAAAATATTATTTTTCTTTCATGATTTTTTTATCTTGGAAATTGATAAGTGTA
Organism: Fraxinus platypoda; assembly: GCA_903798405.1. Taxonomy (NCBI): domain Eukaryota; kingdom Viridiplantae; phylum Streptophyta; class Magnoliopsida; order Lamiales; family Oleaceae; genus Fraxinus; species Fraxinus platypoda. The sequence continues at coordinate 9,877 of CAIGRT010108397.1, read as the reverse complement.
TTTTTTACACTTATTTGGGTCTTTGAGTTAAAGTATTTATTGTTTATTTTGATGAATTATGACTTAATTCGATGTATATTTTGTTTATTAAGTAAAAATCGATATAAATGGTGGAATTGTAGAAAATGGACTCAATTGTAAGAGATCCAAAGATCGGAGACTAAAGTGCAAATATTTAAAAGTTATGTCGGACCTCAAGATGAAGATTTGAGATGTGCTAGGGGTCAATTAGAGGAGAAAAGAAGTCAAACGGGTGAAATATAGTCAAAGTATTATCAAATATCAATTTCTAGTTGAAAAAGTTAGGCTCCGAATTTTCAGTATCAGATTGAAACCCATTTTTTGTATAGTAAACATTCGAATTAGAAAAATGATAATTCTAAAAGAATTTTATCCATTTGAGTTAGCTTTTCAACGCACTTTAAATCCCTTTAATTGAATATTGGGGGAGAAAGTTATAATAAAAATACTGATGGTTGCCTGTGATCCTTAGAGGCACGCGCCTAGTTCAAATATGAGAGGAAGATTTTGTTTCCTTTTTTTTCGTTTGGCTATACATGGAATGACATCTTTAACATCTTATATAATCTAAACATGGTACAAAATGTGATGAACCATTATTTTATCATTGAAGAGAGTCTAGCAAGCGACGAAGAAGAATTTTACAACAAGATTTAAAGTTCCAAAGCTTAGATTGAATATTGAAGTGCAAGAAATCAAGTTTTAAGTTCTTCATCTATTTCTTTATTTCGGGCGACGTCTTTCCATACTTTCTTGTATAATTTGAATATCATAATGCTAGGCTAAAGTTCTTGTGTATTGGATGAATGATAAAATCTTTTTATTTTAGTTATTTCTTGTGTCTGTGATTAAATATGCATGAAAATTGTGTTATTTGATTGCTTAACTACCAATTGGATAACTTATTGCTTATTGTAGTGTTGAAACACTCACAATAAGTAGAATACTACATATTTGACACGTAGACAATGAGTATTAGGAATAATATTTAGGGTTTGTGCAATGTGATTGAATGCTTTCTTTACATAATGAATTTGGACTAGAAATAGGGCTAGGTTGTGCTAAGGATATGTTTAATATATTTTGGAAAAAAATATTAGATATTAATGGATTATCGATCGTCATGGACACTTGAATAGCACTTACTTAGGTTGAGAATTGAAAATAGAAATCAATAGGTGGATTCTGAAATCCAATACATTCATCTCATTATTTGATAAACCGATCTTTACAGTGTTCTAAACTTAGTTAGAATAATTACAAAACCAACATTTCTTTTGTGTTACAAACATCGCATTTGATACAAATTAGTAATCTATAATTAACAGTTATTCCTTGTGAAATGATAACACAACTCACTAAACCTATTACTTGTCAACGATCCCGTATATTTGCGGGTTTTGTCCAAATAAAAACCATTCATCTCCTCGAGATACGCGATTTCTTTCGAAGGGTAACGCTCATTTGATATAATTCACTTTTACTTCGAAAGCATCTTTTGAAATCGTTCCACTTATTAAACATGGTTATTTGGGATAATCTCGTAATTCTTATAGGGTGAAGATGATGGAGTCGGTCCATGAATATTCCTTCCTATTATTTTCTGAGGAAAGTTGTAGGCTACTTGTCCTATCTTTTCTCTTAAAGTTTCACTAGCGAAAACTCTTTCATTTCTACGACCAACCAAGAGTCCCTATGCTCACTTCCTTTTTTCAATGTGAGTTTAGGGAATATTTCCATTCATAAGTCAGACTTATATATTTATAAATTGAAAAGTCTAAATGATCGACTCTAAAATCACGTTAGCCATTGAGCCATTAACCGAGTGACCCACATGTTTGTCCGAGTCAATGCCAGAGTCGGTGTATGAAAACTATGTCACTTATAATTCTTGCAACAAATGGATAATGGTGGAAAAGCCATGTTTGTCTTTATGTGTTAGGATCGATTGAAGATTCAACTAAAAAACTTACTTTTAGTATCAAAAAAGGAAAGACCTGGCACATATCTTCATTGGCTCTAGCAAATGAGAGAGTTAAAAAATTTCGGTATCATTATCTAGAATTTGCCTTTTCATATTACTTTTTTGATATATCCAACATTTTATTTTTTGTCGTTTCTTCGTTTTTCATAACAATTTTTGTGTGAACACATGAATTAAATTGTCATGTAGACCTCACACTCTAAAAAGTGTGCAATTATTAAATTTTCATGTACACCCCAAACTATCGCCTTATAAAATAAATGGTGGTGGTGCAATTCTCAATTCCAGACCATGCAAAATTTAAAAGTTATGCCTCATTCAAAATTTAAAGTTCGCCAAATAGAAATAGGGGATTAACAGATCCTACTAATGGTATACTTGATCAAATTATATGGATAAAATAATATTTTTATTTCAAGAATATCGAGTCAAATTAGGAAGAGTAATCATACCAATTCAAGAAAAAAGAAGAATTATAATTTCAATTGAAACTACTTTGAGCGTTAGTGGATAACTGGAAGTCAATTATACGCACAGGAAATAACGCAAGTTAGGGACAGTGATTGACCTAGACAATTGAAGAATAAACTTGTTGATCGTAATCAATTGAATTTATGTATATATGTATTTGATCTATTTAAAGTTTACATGATGTCTAGACATTAATATTATTACCTTTTTTATGGCGTGAGGCATGCATACAACTTTTGTATAACGTCGGCATCATTACTACGTTGTGTCAAAAAATGGAACTTTAGAGACAAACTGTCAATAGACAAAAGTTAAGAGGTAAAAGTGTAAAAAGGATAGGAGTTGGGGAGAATACTGCAATTTTTCTAAATAATCAATATTGCAGTTGCCGACAGATAGATAATAGGGGCACATCATACTCTTCATTTGTCTATTTAAAATACTGTGAATTTTTTCATCCAATTTTATTTTATTTATTTATTTTTTACTGTGTAACTCTTTGCGTACAATTTTGACCCTACGCTTCCGAGCGTAAACTATTTTCGCCCATTTTCAAACCCTAGTTCCGACGAAGAGAGAGGCGTTGGCTAGTTGCACAAAATGCTGGGCGGCTTGTACGGAGATCTCCCGCCACCATCGTCCACCACGGATGACAGCTCCACCACTACATCGACCACTAATGTTTGGTCGAGCAGCGCCAAGATGGCTCCACCCACCCTGCGGAAACCTTTCCCCCCACCTCAGACCATTCTCAGGACCCAGCAGCCGAAGACCAAGCCGAATCCTACCATTTCTAAGGGGCCAATAACTCACTCCACTTCTTCCATCTCTGACGAGTACACCCCCAGTCCTGCCACGGCTTCGTTTCAGCCGGCTCTTGTCGGCGTGACAAGCTCCGTAATCGAAGAATACGACCCGGCCCGGCCCAATGATTACGAGGAATACTGCCGGGAGCGGAAGCGGAAGCAAGCCGAGGCGGAGATGAAGATAGAATTAGAGGAAAGAGAGAGGAGAGAGAGGGAAAGGGAAGAGAAAGAAAGGAGGGATCGAGAGCGTGACAGGGATCTGGAATTGAGTATATCTGGAGAGGAGGCGTGGCGGAGGAGGGCAGCAATGAGCGGTGGCAGTGGAGTGCCTAGATCGCCATCACCACCATCGGCAAATGTGACTGGGGAAGGGTTTAGCATTGGTAAGTCAGAGAGTGGGGGTTTGGGTGTGGGGGCGGAGGGGAAGATGACGGCGGCACAGAGGATGATGGCAAAGATGGGGTGGAAGGAAGGTCAGGGATTGGGGAAGCAGGAGCAGGGGATCACCACTCCTTTGATGGCCAAGAGGACCGATAAGAGAGGTGGGGTTATTGTGAACGCCAGCGACTCAAACAAAAAGGTTAAGAGTGTCAATTTCAATGGGACTCCCACCCGCGTTGTGCTGCTCAGAAACATGGTATGTATTATGTATGAATTGATATTTATTCACGTGTACATAGTTTGTTACATACGTTTTTGGATGTAAAGATCTGGGCTTTTTAATGGAGTGATTTGATGTTTTGTGGGAATTTTATGCTTATCCGAATTTTAACTACAATAGTGAGGTGTATAGGTTTGTTTGGCAAATGTACGGATAGTTGCTGCTTCTACTTTAAACTACGATTTTAGTAGAAATTATGTACAAAGTAGGGATAATTGTTTTCCGGGGTGGCAGTAAATTTACTGATAGGTGGCCCAAGACTGAATAAGTGAAATTTTCTTGAGCCAGCCAGTGTGGTAAAAATGATTTTCCTAGAGGAAATTTGTCTACTTGTTTGCACTAACTACACAAACAAACAGCTTTAAGTCTTGGAATGTAAACATTTGTTGGGCAATATGGTTAAAATAGGTTTCTGGTGACTCATCAGAGTTGTGGTTTTATATATGAGGGAATCGAAAGGAAGAACTTCTTGTGCTTATTGTACGACACTGGCAAATGAATGTTTGCAATGTTTCTTTCATTTTAAGGATTTCAATGTTCAATTTCAATCTGTCTACATGTTTGCATTGGGCCATCTACAACCATTAGCACCTAATTGGTGCAACTTTCACACCATTTTGCAAAGTCATCTCCAAGCATTACACCAAATATTATACCAAATGAACAGTGTTTCCTTTATTTCCTTATTTTTTTATTTCTCAACAAATAAACTATTCCAAAAATTATTCAGTTACAAATTCTATTAGTACCAAAATAATTAAATATTTAATATTTAATTAACTAAAATATTGCATTTATTAATGAATAGAAAAAAGCATTACTTGATTACAATTTTGTATAAATGTTAATTATAAATAATAATCAAATTAAAATAAAGTTAAATCATTAAATAATAAGAGGATATAATATGAATTAAAATTTATGAAGGGTAAAATAGGAATTATGAAAAATTCTAAAAATCACACCAAATGACCAAATTGGTGTAGAGTTTTAGTGCATGGTTGGAGTAGATTTTTGCAAACACCAATTTGGTGCATGGTTGCATATGCCCTAAATACACTAACAAACCACTATAAGTCTTGGAATGGGAACATTTGTTGGGCAATGTGGTTAACAATAGGTATCTGGTGACTCGTCAGTTTGTTGATGTATACATGAGGGAATTGAAAGGAAGAATTTCTTTTTCTTATTGAATGATACTTGCAAATGAATGTTCAGAATGTTTCTTTCATTTAAAGGATTTTAATGTTCAAATTAATTTGTATTGTCAATACTTTCCTCGAGGATAGAGTAGCATGCCTAAGTTAAGAATAATGTCATCCAAGGTGGCTCTAGATTATTGTTGATTTATATGTCAATCCTATCCGAGTATATAAAAATAAATAAATAAAAAAACTTCCATGGCGCCATATCAAATTGACTTCAAGTAAATAACTTGCTTCATTTTCTATGTTGTGCTTTTAATTATGGGATGACTTAGATGTTTGGTTCTACATCTTGGTCTTGTCAGTCTAGCTTAGAACCGTGCTTTTAATTAGTATTTCAGTTCTACCATTTTCTGCTTTTGCAAGCATTTCTCTCTTCCCATTGTTCCCCCATCCATCACGGTGACTGGCGTGTTTTTATCCCACTCTCCTTCCTCTCTTAATTCGTAGTGCAACCTCTCATTCATTTTTTCTTTCTTCACACAAATGCTCAGATCAACAAGATATCTTGGTAAATTTGAGGAAAATATTGTAAAAATATCATAATGTCTGCTGATAGCAACCCAAATTATCTTAAATTTGGGTAACTGTGAGAGCGATGGTTGTGATGTGAGACATTGACGATCACCAGTCAGCAGACACCGCTCTTTGGTCATGTCCAGAGTGAACAAATANGCAGACACCGCTCTTTGGTCATGTCCAGAGTGAACAAATACACTAGTTCCATGGTGGTTCAGAGGAGCTTTACATCTTCTTTCTCAAACTTACATGAGATTGAAAAATTGAAAGGAATTATCACTTCTCAACCAATGAGAACTGTGAAGAAACATTTTTAAACACCTCAAGATTTCTCCAGTACGAGTACCAGTCGCTAATGATCGGCGGAGAAGAAAAGGAATGTGAGAGAGTTTGCATTTCTTTAACCCAGACTAAGGCGTTCACGAGCTAACTCTTGATGTGCTAGAAATCATAATGATCAGTAAACTGCTGGAGTTTGTTGCCAGAAGGTCAGCTAGTCAAGTTTTTGAATCCTACCAGTGTTGCAATGTTAGAACACAAATGGGATTTGGGGAATCACAAATGTGTATTTGATCTCAAAGGCAGGCTCCGTATGTAGAAGCATCTGTGTTTGCATTAACACACTTCAGTTTTTTCCCTCATATTTAACTGCTGCTCCTATCTCATGGCATGCTATTAGACTGAGGGGAATCTGAAGGTTGACATGGGACATTTTTTAAACCCCCCCCCAAAAAAAAAAAAAAAACCCAATCTGAAGGTGCATTTTGTGTATATGGACGTCCATATGATTTTTATTTTGTTGTTGTATTTTGATCACTGATCTTGCTGCAATGGCTCTGGTTTATGGCTGTAATTGATGATAATGTTTTGTGTGGTTGTCTTTTGCATATCANAAAAAAAAAAAAAAAAAATCCCAATCTGAAGGTGCATTTTGTGTAAATGGACGTCCATATGATTTTTATTTTGTTGTTGTATTTTGATCACTGATCTTGCTGCAATGGCTCTGGTTTATGGCTGTAATTGATGATAATGTTTTGTGTGGTTGTCTTTTGCATATCACCTGGAGTGTATATTTTGCCTAATTTTTAAATATAAGGAAATGACTAAATGCGATTTCTTTGTGAAGGTTGGCCCAGGTGAAGTAGATGATGATTTAGAAGGTGAGGTAGCAGAGGAGTGTTCTAAATTTGGGGCTGTGACTCGCGTCCTAATATTTGAGATTACAGAACCAGGTTTCCCACATGATGAAGCCGTAAGAATCTTTGTTCAGTTTGAAAGAGCAGAACACGCAACTAAAGCCCTTATCGAACTTGAAGGTCGCTTCTTTGGGGGTCGGACTGTTCGTGCTTGTTTCTATGATGAGGAAAGGTTCGGTAATAATGACTTGGCTCCTCTTCCAGGAGAAATCCCTGGCTTCTTTTGAGCATTTGTCCGAAGTTGAAGATGCGTGTCAGTTTGCTTCTTGTTCATGTTAGTGAATGTATAGGCACTTTTCAGAATGTTACATAGAAGTTGCAAATAACATTTGGTATAAGTCTCCTTTCTGAACAGTTGCATTAGTGGAAAGAAAGTGCAAATTTTTGCTTTGATGAAGATTGTAACCAAATAGTCACTCAAAAATACCCCTCTTGCAGTAATTTTCTCCAGCTAAAAGTTTACTTGTAAGTTAAAATAATTACTATACTGAACTTGGTTTTCTCTTGATGAAATAATAATAAGAAGGAAAGTTTCCTAATCAAATAGAAGAGATCGATGAATATTTTGTATAGATTTTACTAATAAAATTATATAATCCAGTTGGATTGGCTAGTTTCCCAATTTTCAGGTATAATCTACCCTTCTTTCTCTAAAATAATGAGCTATACTAATAAAACATCTAACAGGAAGGCATGAGAATATTTTTGTAGAAGTTGCCTTGGCTTAGGAACCCTTCAAGTACGATACTGAGCTGGTTCCATTGGCGAGTTCTGATTTGATTCCCGGGCCACCGGCAATGAGTACAACTGTCCTTTCTGAAAAACGACGGAGGTGGTGATGGAGGGCTTCTGGGGCATGGCTTCATAATGAGATGAGCACGAAGAACGAACAGCAAGTGTAGTACTACTAGAGCTTGGGCCACATCCACAGTAGAAGGGTAGGTTAGGGGATGAGTGATGGACCGCGGTGGGGTCTCCTATTGTTGAGCATTCTCCGCTGCCAATGGCAGCGTTGGCTCCCATAGAGCTGCCTGTTGGTGTTGGTGTTGGTGTAGCTCTGTTTCTTCCTTCACCACAAAGCTGACATACGCTGATGCCCTATCAAGAATAATAACATATGAACACATATACAGGTCAATGTTGTTAAAAAGAGTGGTGAAACCTCTTATACGTTGATCAGTATTTTTATACTTAAATGATGAGGATTTTACCGTTAACATGTAGAATTACATTAATACATATGTATACATACACTAGATGTGGCGGTGGTGATAGAGGTGGAGCGGTAGGTTGTGCCATCGGGCTCAACGACCCATCCGGCTTCTTGGGCAAGGTGGCGGAGGACTTGGTTGATATCAGCACGAGGAGAGAGGCGGTAGCCACCGTGCTCACGGAGGCCATGGAAGATCTTGGTTGTGATGGACCTCCTCTTCCTCTCTCTTATCTTCGTCCTCTCCTTTTCAAACTCACTTCTTGCATTCCGACGATTTCTCTCTCGTCCATCTTCCGTCATGTTATTATTTCCAAATTTTTTTCCTTTCCCTAATTTCCCAAGTTTCTGAATTCAAGTAGAGGAACGGGAAGACAGTTCCCAGTTGAGAAGATTTTGAATGATGGAAATAATAGAGAAGTTACAAGAATCATATTGCATGTTGGATGTACAAAATGGTTCTGATTGGAGGGAGGTTGATTCACGCGCATGGAGCCATATCTCTTTTTCTTTTCATGTTAGTTTTGGTTATTGAGATTAAGTCACTTGGTTCTATATCTCGATCCATGTGACTTTCTTCTAGCAGAATTAAAATCGAAAAAGATTGAAAAAAATCAATCATTCATAATCATTAATGAAAGACTCCTTACAAATTAAGAATTAATAAATAATCTATATACAAGAAATTAAATTTATTGGAAGAATGTATGATAGAAAACGAGTTTAAAAAAATGAATTTCTAAAGAATTTTTACCAAACAATTGCTTAACTTGTTATTATATTTTAAATGTTAGTATTATATTGGGAAACATGCTAAAATTTTGCAAGAGATAGGATGAAGAGGTTTGCATGAGATGTACTACTATTCTATGTTTTCATAGATGTCGTTTTAGCTAGAACTCAAACCGTGTAGTGCAAAAAAATCGAGCATGTTTGGATGGGCTTATAAGCTTCTTATTAATAAAATTAAGCATGTTTGAATAAATTGTATTATAAGTATAAAGCACATTTATATTTAACCAATATTATAAATTACCGAAAGGTCATTTTTGTCGATTTTTGAATAAATTGGTGGACAAAAATGTTATTTCCAGTAGAGTAACGGTAAAAAGGGTATTTCACTAGGTCAAATGTGATAGTTTGGTAGAAAAAACTAGTTTTTTTTTCCCCCTAAATCAATGGGTACAAATTTCTCTTGTTACATATTGAAGTATGTATGACGTTCAATTTTAAGCACCAAACACAGTGTAATTTTTACAATTCCGATTAAAAATACTCCCACATAATATCATGACCCAAAAATCCAATCAAATACGAAGCAACACAAAAAATTTCCAACGTAATTGAGTGTTGCATAAGTTATTAATGCCACGACCACATTTTAGAACATCACCAACATCCTTTCCTCAAGCTTGGCATCCGTGGCTATGATTGCTTATCCAATACTCTTAGTTCATATTGTTGGAATGAAAATTTGTTTTGACCAATTTAAATGATTATTTAAGTGGAATTCATTATTTGATGAATGAGAAATTAAGTAAAATTTTAGTTGGTTAAATACGTGAATTGTTGAAAAATCGTATAGAATATTATGAAATATTCTAGAAAAATATTTGGATGGAAATGTGTGTCTTTCCATATGAAAGATCATGACTTTTGGCATGATTATTTTTCAATGGGGGTGTCTCTTCATGTATAAAGATAAATTTCAAGAGGTGCGTCCTTTTGTATGGTTATGTCTTTTAAGACAAGCCTTCCCAACAACCATATATATGCCCAATGTGTTTGGATTTATTAATTCAAT
>CAIGRT010108394.1:0-13230 GCA_903798405.1 Fraxinus platypoda | reverse complement strand
AAAAAAACTTTATTTACACTTGACAAATCAAACCATTGAAAGAACATTTATATTTGTAGTTAACATAATCTACAAAATATGTAAACCATATAAAAATATTCACATCTATACAAATTATTGGAATACATAATTATTTCAAGTAGAGAAAAAAAAAAAGAAAAAAAAGCACCAAAGTAGATAATGTATATATATCAAATTCTGAACGAAGAATCAAATTGTGGGTTAAAAAACAAAATTTTTTGAACAAAATCCTTTAATAGATGCAAACACAAATTCTTACATACTTGAAAAAAATTATCATGAAAAAGAATTTTGACCTAGTACGGACATAAATAAAAAATTTGAAGAACAATCATAATTTTGAGGCATAATAATTCAAAAATTCAAATACAAAAAGAGATGAATTTTCTTTGACAAGTTGATAGGAAGAAAAGAAAATAAATTTTAAAAAAAATGTAATTTGCTCATTGAGAATTTGAAATCATGATTTTTAGATTCCAAATCAAATACGGATAAAATCACAAAAAAGAACATACTTTGAGGATGAAGAAATAAAAATATCAAATTATTAAAGATTGAACTGAATTGATAATAAGCAAGCATGTCAAAAAATTACTAAATTCTACCATTTCTACAAACAACTTGTATACTTAAATCTCTAAAGTTAAATTTTTACCCTTTCTACTTTATTGTAGCTATGTCGCTGAGCCGAGCCGAGCCACAAGCCGAAACTCAAAGCTCGGGCTCGGCTCGAGCAAAACAGGTTCGAGCTTTTTTGGGCTCGAGTCGAGTCGAGCAAAAACTCGGCCAAAAATTTTAGGCTCGACCCTAGCTTTCGGTTTTGGCCTTTACTAGTCGAGTCGGACCCGAGCCGGGCCGACTTGGTTTTTTTTATTATTTTTCTAAAAAAAAATAAAAAATTTCGTGATTGCACATGCTTTTGTAGGCAGCTGAAATCAATTTTTTTATTTTTTTCTAAAACACGGGTCGGGCCGGGCCCGAGCCGACGCCCCAAAATGGGGCTCGACCCGAGCCTCGGCTCGGACTTTTTTAGGGTCAAGCCCGAGCCGACGAATTTTTTTGCCATCCCTACTTTATTTTGAATCACAATTTCAAAATATATTATAAATATGTCGAATTAAATTTTAAAAGTAAAGTATACACACGTGAATATTAGAACACAAAACTCGATGCATATTTATATTTATTAAATATATCCAAAATAGCAAAATATAAAAAGTTCTACCTCATTTAATTTGTCGAAAGTAGGGACACATTTTATCTATTAATGCTTTGGTTTTCCTAAAATCCAAATAAACATATTTGATTCATTTCGATTCGATCTGATTAGATTCTGTATCATTGAAAACATGCACCTCTCTTCGATCTAATAATCCTGTGAAAGTCAAAATGAGATGATAAAAAATAATTGATAAGAACTTAAAATCAAAAGTTAGTTCTAAGTTTTATTCCCTTGATAATTTAAGAAATAGAAACATACCATTTCCTGACAATTACCTTGATTTATTTTATGAAAACAATTTTTTGAAAATAAAAGATAGCGAGACTGAGAGAAAAGACGGTTGGATTCGAAAGTAAGTATATGAAATGAAGTCATTAAAAAAATTATAAAAAAATCATTAAAAATGAATTCCTTGAATTTCTTTTGTATTTGAACCAAAACAAAACGCGTGGAATTAAAAACAAATAATTAAAACCATTAAATTAGGTCATTGGAGCAATTAAAACAAATAATTTAACTAAAGTAAAATGTGCATAATTAAAATAAAATAACTAATGAATGCTTGGAAAAATGTCAAAAATATCAAATAAAATAAATAGATGTTAAGGGTATTTTTGACCTATAGCTAAATATGTCATTGTTTGGTTCCCATTATTTTTAAAATGCATCTTTCCCTTTCTTATTTCCAATTACATATTATTCAATAAAATAATATTATACGCAAACCTAAAACTTTTCCTTATTTTTTAATCATACAATCTCTATCAAAATATTATTCTAAAATGCATTTTTTTGGGAGAGAAAATGAGGTTCAAACAGGCTAAGGATAAAATTGGTATTCAAATTTTTTTTCCTTGATCCTTACTTTTTAAATATGGTGGTAATATTGCCACCACAATTTTTATTTGATACACCACCAAATTTTAGTTGCAACCAAGATCCTCAATCTTTGCTCATTGTAACAATTACTTTCTTAACTTTTTTTGACGAATTTTTATCTTCAATCTTTCGATAGTTATACGTCTCATCCTTGATGATGACTTACAACAAAACATTTTGTTATTATACTTTGAAATGAGGGGAACACATTTTTTTTTATTTTTTTTGCACTTTTTATTTATTTATCTTTTAAAAATATGATGAAAAAATAAGTTATTTTTTGCCATTTCAACGAAATTTCGGACATAAAACTGTTATCAAATACAAATATATTAACTAATAGAAAGTTTGAGGACAATAATGTCATGAGAACTCCTTAAGGACATAAGTGCTATAATGACCAAAAATTAAAAATTTGAAGTGCAATTAAAATATGATACAAGAAATAAAAATTATGGTGTGAATATAATTACTCTTTTATATATCGTAGATTGTAAATAGATTATTTGTCTTTTGTGTTGCACTAAATTATCACTAAATAAAGAATACTTATCTATTCATTATAATGAATGAGAAATAAGTGTATTTGCTATTGGCATGGTTGAATTGATATCATTGACTAATTGGATTTGGAATTTATTTTATTGTATATTTTAAATATTTTTGTCGATAGGTTCAACTCCGCTTCGATTTCGATTCAACTCTTTGACTCTTTATTTTTTCCGAATCGATATTCAATCAGATTTTCAAAACAGTATCTTACGTAAATCTCTCAGTGTGACCATTTGTGTAAGGTCAATTAATTTTAGCGATTAAATGGTTTAAAAATAACGTTTAGGATCAACTTGAGAGTTAGAACAAACTTTGGTCACCATTTCTGAAATTAATTGGAATGTATGCATCTCCTATTGTATTCTCAAATCCGATTTCGAACCCACAACCAGAGTTGAAGAATAAGAAGAAAGAAAGAGAAAATGAGTGAAAGGACAGTACCCAGAAGGGAGAGTCCATGGGGTATGCCTGAGGGAGATCACCGGCAACCAAAAGCCCACAGATGCAATGACCGCGCTGAAGATGTAATACAAGTAAGGATTACTAAAATTAAATCTTTTCTTAAACCCTTAATTTCTATGTTCGGTTCTTACAGCTATCTGTCTGGTATTAGTATGGTGCCAACCAATTTGATGAATTCTCAATGTTGATAATTGTGCTACGCTATGTTTTAGATTTTCATTTTGACATAGAATCCTCGAATATATTTGAAGAAATTAATAATGGTGCAAAGTGAAGATTGTGGTTTGGATATGCTGATACCTGTCAAAAATATTTATAAATGCAGGGTGTGAGTGGCATGTTTGCGGAACATTCTGGGAAATCTGATTGTGAAAATGTAATTTCAGTTGGAAAAAGTTTGATTTAGTGCATGCTTAGTTCTTGAAGGGATAAGATTTTTATTTAATTTTTTCATAATATAGCCCTGGAGCGCATTGATTTCGAGAAATAATAAGAATAAAAGGGGAGTAGAGATAAAGAACGATTGTGTATAGCCAACTCTCTTTACTTCTGCCAATCAGTTGGTGAAAGACTAAGGCTCTATATCTTAGTTATTAGAAAAAGAAAAACAAGGCTAAAGCTCTATAATTCTAGTAATAGATAACTTGTCTGGTATTAAATCCATAAAATAAATTGGGACAGAGGAAAGGAAATTGTCTAGGAAAAAGAGGATTCTCATTTGATGCTTCTCAAGCTGGGCTAAAGAAATGGAACCTCGAATTCCTTTGGAACTCAGTTTTATTAGTTTCATACATGGACTTGCACTTCACTTCCTTGATACTGATAATAATAGTGTTCAATATGAACTTATTGAATAATCTAATACTACTATAGCGAATTTTGTTATGATGATATAGTGTCCTCCGTTGACCATGATATGCTAAATATTTGGAAAAGAGTACAGTAAAAATCTTACAAATATTTACACTGTTGCACATGAAGAAAGAGATCAAAAAGAGGAATTTATGGTTAAGTTGTGACATGTATGACAGCTGTCTGAATCAACTGAAGTACTTATTTACCTCTTTGATGGGAGCAAAGTCTGGTCGTCAGGCCATGAATCAGTTTTTTACACCTTAGCCATTTTTTTTTCCTGAAGTATTTTTGGCTCTGATGCTTTGAAGTGATTGGAAAATATATTCAGGAATGGATAACAGAAATACTCTCTCCCATATATGAGAAAAAATGATCTCTTCCTTTTGTCCTCGTTGTTTTTCTTCAACCTTCAAAATTATTTTGTTGTGTTAAGTTAACAGAAATAGAAACAGCTGATTGCTCCACTGTTCTTTTAAGCTCTGCAAATATTGCTGAGTCTATCTAAGATGATATATTTTCTTTCTTTCCTACTTTGGTGTCCTTGTAGCTGTTGGATACCAGAGAAACAGTTTTCTTTTAAAGTATTGATACTATTTGTTATAGTTGAGTATCTTCATGTTGGGAATCTATGTTCCAATTGATTCTGAGAGCACTTCTACCAACCTGCTTTAGTAGGACATTTGTTAAAGATAGATCTAATATTCTTGCTGAGATTGTAGACCTTCACCCATAACAAGTGAGATCTTAATACGTTGGGATGCTGAAGAGGTAGGATGATATATCTCTGGCTCCATTCCTTGACTAGGAGCAGTGCTGCTCATTCAACATCGATTCCAATAATAGACTTAATTATTTTTACTCGACCAATTTTTAATTAAAAAGGTAGAAATGGGTATTAAGGCATTTTTCCTTTGTGAGTCGATGCGTAAGCTTAGAGGATGATTGAGGTGTAAGCCTCAAAACAAACCAAAAAATTTAGTTAAAAATTTATAAAACTATACAAAAGTATGAAGAATTTGAGAAATAAAAAAATTAAAATCAGAGAGAGGAGACGAAATGTAGATAAAAGAAAAAAAAAATATTAATTAGCATGGATTTGTCGGAGCTTCCAAGGTTAAAGAAAGACTGTAGTTGATGACTTGGTATCAAAATAAAAACAAAGAGAGAATTTCAGAAGGGACTGAGAAGAACTTTGTTCAGTCATCAAGCTATGGCCAAAGTTTCTACTTCAGGAGCTAGTCAACAATGGATTCCTCACCTACTATCATAGCTCCAGTCTCAAAATCTACCAATAACAGAAGCAACTAAACTAAGCACATCTAATGCTAGGAAAAAAATGTTTCAAATGTTGAAGCTTTTGGGCATATTGCGTCCGGTTGTACAAATGAAAGGTTATTGCTTTTGTAGAAGATATTGTGCAGCAAGTGACAACATATCTATCAATTTAGAAGACGATTTGGTAGAGGAAGAAATAACTTATGAAGACTTCAGTGAATCTCTTGTCATTTGTTTTAGCACTGGATTTGTTTAATACCTGCAACATCTGCTTTAAAAAAAATTAGCTGATGGGACAAGCTTAAGGGAGCACTAGAGGATTCAATGATAAATGATGACCTTTTCGTTAAAGAGGAAAGAGGACTAGAGATTGAATCTTCTTCAATGAGAGTATGATACCGAACTATTTCTTGAAGAAAAAGTGATAAAATGTGGTTTCATCTTTAAAAGGAACTATTTCATCAAGCGAAGTATGTTAAGCTTCATCCGAATGCTGAAGCCCGTACAATATCTTAACATATTAGCAAAATGCATACAAAATTGATTTACTCCCTAGTTATGGCGTTGTAAACACATTCAATGTTAGTAGTCTAGTTTTCAGCGTGGCAGACTTTTTTCCTTATTGAGGCACGTTCCAGCCTATGGTGTTGCCATTTTCCATTTCTGCAAGTCATGCTTCTTAACCACTCTGTCGGCCTCCTGCTACTTCATTCCCCTAGCCAATATCACCAAGACGTGCTTGATAATCAGGCTGTTGCTTCGAAAGATGGTGGTTATCACAGTTTTCTGGTGTGGGAAAGATTGCGTGCCTAGTGATACTAGTATTACTTAACAGGGATTTAGCCAACTTGCTTTGACAATTTTGGATGACTATTTGCAGCTGTAGTCAGGTTCTTTTTAGTCAGGAGAAATGATGCAGCATTAAGAGTTCATTTAAGACAATATCAGAATTGGGATTACTTTTATTTCAAATTATTTGTATTTTTATATTTTGAGGCTATTTTAGACTTATTTTCTTTTTGTTTCCTACCTTAATTAGGTTAGGTTAAATCCTTTATATAAAGAGGGTTAGTATTTTGTTAAAATTACACTTTAATTTTTGAATATTAAGAAAACTTTTCCCAATCCCTCCCTCTGTTCTCTTTCCTTCTTCTCTTCCTCTTTCCTTTTCCTCTTCACTTCAAAAGTCTCATACAATTTGGCATTGTGATTGATTGTTATGTGGTACTGCATCACAGGCTGCAATAGGATACTATTGGACTGGATCTTTTCTGAAAATGTCATCCATCTCACCAGTTGTCTTAAAAGCTTTAGAAAGCAACCTTATCTCTATATCCACACATGCAAGAGTAGATGATTTGAAAAAAAAAGTAGTTTATTTGCTAAATTTACTTAATATGAGCTTATCTGTCTTGAGATAATAATATTTTTTTTTACTATAGCAAACTGAATGGAGTTGTTTGGGTGTTAGAGAAATTAGACCCATCAAATCTTTGTCAGCATTTGCTATACATCAGAGCATACTTTTGAGAGCTGGCTAGTCGCCATTCATCATCAGAAAGTAAGTTAAGGTTTGCTCATTTTTTCATTTCCTGACTCTGCTTGCTTTTATATTGTGTAGGCATGCTTTGAAGGTAATCCATTCAAAACAATTCCAGGACCTTTCAAGCTATTTTGGCAGTGCATGCGGTCAAAACCTGGGTATGTTCGAGATCAAACTCTTCTCCCTCACATCCGTCTCTAGTCATTACATAATTGATGTTCTTTTTTCTTAGAGATATTTTATCTCAACCCTTGGTAAATGCAGTGCCCTACAAATTGCCAGAAAATTTAATAAAGGTGTTGAATGATTATATTTGGTTACAAGGTGTAGCACCAAGATGATTAGTTGTTAGGAATGCAGAGCCTACATAGGGGTGAAGTGATGAACTTTAACTTGGATCTCTTCTAAACAGAAAATGAAAGTTATGACCTCAGTGTCTTGTAATTAATAACAATAAATCTCATTAATGTAGGCATGTCTGTCTTTCATTATATTTTCTTTTGTTTTCTTTTGGATTCTTAGCTGAATATTGAATTATATAACTGCTATACAGGGAAGAGCCTACTCAGCCGTTCTACTACTTGGAATTGGACCCCCCTACAAGAGAAGTAAAACTTGAGTAGTTCCTTATCTTAGAATTTCCTAAACTCAGGTCTTAAGGTCATCATTATGTCTTTGAATTTCAGTTCTTGTTATCAATGAGTTTATTGTGATTCAAACTACTCATAATTCTGAATGTGTTCCCGAACAAAAGTGACAATAAAATGATGGTTGTTGCTCTATCTTAAAACAAAACACGAGATCAGTGTCTCCTTTATGAATCAGAAGTTGTGTAAAAGATTATCAATTTTGTATATTAGAGTTTGTGATTATTATAGTAGGAAGTATTGTCTAGTTCAATGGTTTCAGTCAATTTGTTGTTCTAGTATGACTCTGTTAAGTCCTGTATTTTGCTAATTAAGCTGTAAGTGCTTTCTGTTCTGCTGTCAATTTATGGGGGCAAGATGATTGCTTCTTTATTCCTTTGACGAAGTGACTTGGTTGATCTGCGTTCTAAGAAGATAATATGTTTTTGGCCTATCTAAAATTATTTCAAGGGCCCTTCAGAATTAAANCTATCTAAAATTATTTCAAGGGCCCTTCAGAATTAAACCATCATTGAAGTTCACATATAAGTATCAACTGTAAATGAATTAACGTGATTATGAGAATCGAACAACAACAATATATTGATGAAAATAAGATGATTACAGTAATAAAAAGAGATTCAATAGCCTTTCGAGATGGCTATGACTCTCCTATTACAACTACTCATTGCCAAACTTTTGTCTGCCTTCTACATTCATTTCCCGCCCTATTTACAAGTGACTTGTAACTACTTGGCATACACGCCTAACAAATTTTGTTACACTCAACTGCTTCTCCATTCTTCCTGGCCCTTCCAGAATATGTGAACTTAATTGGTGGCCTATCAATACCCTAGGGTTCCAAAGAAACCTTGTCCTCAAGGTTAAAATTAGGGGATTGATGTTTCAGAGTTGCCACATATTTCGAGGTGGCTTCAGAACAGGGGAGTTCCGTCCATTGAATCAATGCTTCTTGTTGCCCCTGAAGGTAGCTCCCTTATGTTGATGACTTTGTCCGGTTCAACCATCCATTCCAACTGAGAGTCAAGGTATAGCGGCAGATTTAGACAAGGTGCTGCAGCCTAACGGATTTACATAGCTGTGACACATGGAAGACTAGGTATTTAGACAAGGTGCTGCAGCCTAACGGATTTACATAGCTGTTACACATGGAAGACCAGGTGAATTGAGGTTGTGGAAGGCAGCTCCAAACGGTATGCAACAGGTCCCACGCGTTGAAGAATTTTGAAGGGACCAAAATAGCTAGGGCGTTTTTTTGTCAACCTTTTTAGCCAATGAGCGGAGGTGATATGGCCGGAGTTTCACATAAACTAAGTCGCCCTCATTGAAGTGGATGTCTCGACGATGTTGATCAGCCTGTGTTTTCATTTTACTCTGGGCACGAAGAAGGTGGGATTTGAGCTCCTCTAACATTGCTTCACGGTCGCACAATTGCTGCTCAACTGTTTAGACCTTAGTAGACTGTGCGCCAAAACGAACCACCAGGGGAGGGCTACGGCCGTAAACCGTCCGAAAAGGTGTTGTGTTTGTTGATGCATGGAAGGTAGTGTTGTACCAGTTTTTTGCCCACAGTAGCCAAGTCGACTGTTGTCTCGGTTTGTCATATGAAAAACACCTCAGATAAGTTTCCTAGCAACAGTTGACAACCTCCGTCTGTCCATTTGTTTGAGGGTGGTAGGCTGTGCTTCTCCGTAAATAAGTTCCCTGTAACCGAAAAATCTCTATCCAAAAGTGGTTGAGAAACACTCTATCGCAGTCTGAAATTATGGATCGAGGGATTCTATGGAGCTTAACTACTTCTTACACAAAGATGGTTGCAACACTAGAAGCTGTAAAGGCGTGCTTGAGTGGCAAGAAGTGTGCATCTTTGCTTAAGCGATCAACAACTACAAGAATTGAATCATATCCTCCTGACTTAGGGAGTCCCTCTATGAAATCCACAGAAACATCTTCCTATATCATGTTGGGAATAGGTAGAGGCTGCAATAACCCGGCTGGAGAAAGAGTAAGACTTTTATTTTGCTGGCAAATCGGGCATTTCTCAACAAACTTTTTCACATCCTTTTTCATGCTAGTCCAGTAGAGATCTGCGATAAGGCGTTTGTAGGTGCGAAGGAAACCCAAGTGTCCCCCCACAATGCTGCAATGAAACTCCTGTAGCAGCGTCGGAATCATCATTGAGGAATGTGGAATAACTAGCCTCCCTTTGTATTATAATCTGCCATGATCTAAGGAGTAACATGGGTAAGAGTCTAGGTCTTTTACTATCTCCTCTATGAGCTTAGAAAGTGAAGGGTCAGCTGCCACTTGTTCCTTTACTGTCTGGACGTCCAAAATTGTCGGAAGAGTGAGGTTTGACAATTCAATGAGTGGGTAATTCGAGATAAAGTTGGTTAGGGTAATTCGAGATAAAGCATTAGCAGCCTTGTTTTCCAACCCCGATCGATATTGGATCTCAAAATCATAGCCCAATAGATTCGTTATCCAACGTTGAAACTTCCCCCGCACAACCCATTGCTCTAAGGGAAACTTTAAACTCCATTGGTCGGTGTGAACTATAAACCTTTTTCTCAATATGTAATGCCTCCATTTTTGAATGGATAAGACAATGGCCATTAACTCCCTCTCGCCTGACTGAAATAAGCAATTGGTCGTTGATTTTGCACAAGTACTACTCCCAAACCAAACCCCAACGCATCTGACTCTATTATAAAAGGTTGGGAAAAATCCGGTAGGGCCAACACTGGTACCGATTCGACGCTCTTCGGTCTCACTGAGTTACTGGTGGGTGCGATCTTCGGCTATGATTTTGCGTACCACTGTCATGGCTGCTTTAAGTTGCTAGAAGGCATGATCCACTTCTAGACTCCATCCATATACGTCCTTCTTAAGTTGTGTGGAAGGCCAAGCAATGTCACTATACCTAGACACAGAGATGATAGTACCCGATTAACAATTGATGAGTGGATGATGCATTAAAGACTAGCTCAAGTTGTTGCATATGGGTCGTCACATCCTTAAAATTTCTAGGAGTGGGCTAATGTACCATTGCTGAAATTTTGCTGGGATCTGTCTCTACCACTTTTTCAGACACGAAATGTCCTAAATACTCAATCTGATGTTCGGCAAATTGGCATTTCTTAGAATTAGCAAACAATTGATGAGTGGATAACGCATTAAAGACTAGCTCAAGTTGTTGCATATGGGTCGTCACATCCTTACTGTAAACCAAGATGTCATCGAAAAACACCGACACAAATTTTCTGAGGAAGTCTTTGAATACTTAGTTCATTAATGATTGGAAAGTGGTTGGAGCATTGGTGAAGCCAAATGGCATTACCAAGAATTCAGTGTCCCTCATGTGTTCGGAAAGCTGTTTTATGTACGTCTTCTTTTCGTACCCGTATTTGATGATACCCCGATTTCATATCTAATTTGGAAAAGATCATTTCTCCATGGAGCTCATCCAATAATTCATCAATCACTGGGAATGGAAACTTGTTTGGAATAATAACTTTATTTAGGGCCTTGTAGTCGATGCAAAAATGCCAACTCCCCTCCTTTTTAACCAATAACACCAGACTAGAAAAAGGACTAACACTTGGCTGTATAATTCCGGATGTCAACATTTCCCGCACCAATCACTCTATTTCATTCTTTTGAACGTGGGGTTATTGATATGGTCTAACCCCTACAGGGTCTATCCTCTCTTGCAACCAGATTACGTGGTCAATTTTTCAAATCGGTGGCAGCGCTACAAGCATGTGGAAGACCTACTAGTAGCTTTGCAGGACTTCTAAGACTTCTGCGGGCACTTGCTTTTCCTCTTCGTGTTCATCTGTTGCAGCCTCCAGACTCCCCAGTTCAACCCACACTCCTTACCTTTCTTTTTGCAATGTTTTCACCATCGTTTTAAGAGAGACTCCTGTCTTTTAAAGTCATGTATCTCCTTTCAATGTACACCAGGTTTCTCCTATTCTAAATCGCATGGTTAGTAGGGATGGCAAAAAAATCCGACAACCCGATACCCGCGGGGCCCCTCCCCTAACGAGGCGGGGAAAACCCGCTTAATCGGGTAACAGGGCGGGGATAGGGCAGGTTCGGTGCGGGGACGGGTAACAGGGGCCCTGCCCCGTCCCGTCCCGCCCCGTTAAATTTTTTTTTTTTAGAATTCAATACTTTAAATGAAAAATTTTACAAAATTTCATTAGTTCTAATAGAAAATAGCAACTAAAATTATTTGTCTAAATCTAATGAATATGGGCAATAAAAATAAATTATCAAAAACTAAAAAAAAAAAAAAAAAAATTTAAACGGGTATTTTTTTTTTCGAATTCAATACTTTAAATGAAAATTTTTACAAAATTTCATTAGTTCTAATAAAAAATAACAACTAAAATTATTTGTCTAAATCTAATGAATATGGACAATAAAAATAAATTATCAAAAACTAAAAAAAAAATTTAAACGGGTAGTAAACGGGGCAAGGATCCCTCCCCGCCTTAAACGGGTATGGGGCGGGGATGGGGTGGGGAATTTCTTAGCGGAGCGGGACGGGGGACGGGGAGGGCCCCTTCGCCCCCGCCCCGTTGCCATCCCTAATGGTTAGTCGCTTCCAATTCACCTCCATATCCCCCAAAGTACTTAACCATTGCATTCCCAATACAACATCAATTCTCCGCAGCTCCAATGGCAAGAAATTCTCCACGATTCTTAACCCCGCAGCTCAACTACTACCCCTTTGCAAATTCCCCTTCCCTTAACCGACACTCCGGCGCCCATAACAACTCCATAATTGGTTGTGGCGGTGATGGGTAGCTCTAGCTGTTTGATGAGCTCAAGAGAGATGAAATTATGGGTGGCCCCGCAATCTATTAACACTGTCACCCTTTTTGTACTAATGTTCCCCAATAATTCCTCTACCGTTGCCGTCTGTTTGATGCTCAGAAATTTCTCGCATAGACTGCCCTCTTGTGTGGGCCGAAAACGCAGCAGAATAAGCTGGCGAAATTGCTCCCATGATTACAATGGTGTCCTTGCTTCGGTCCATTGTAACCAGGCAAGTGCATCTCCGTCTAAGCTGACACCCACCGCTCCTAGCTTCTCTTTTTTTGTCGGTCCATTTATCTCAAAATACCGCTCTGCTCGATACAACCACCCGTCTGGGTTGTCCCCACTAAACACTGGCATTTCAAGTTTCCTTGTGCGTTTCCAATTTTTTCCCTCCATGTACGACCTTGTGGCTCTAGTTTTCCCTATTGCTTCTGGCCATTTACCTCGATCTGGTACTTGATGTTCTAGTACAGGTCTTTTGCCAACATCTATAGGAAGCTGAACCTCGGATGCACTATCGATCCCTTCTGCTTCCGTGCCTCTGTCTACTGTGGTTTTGGGCTCTGATGCTCGGACTCTTCGAAATTATTGGGGTACCCGTGTCGGATACGACATGGGTATGGGTATGGGATATGTGTTGGATTCTCTAAGTTTCAATCGGACACTTCATCGTTTTTGCTTCTTCCTTCTTTTTTTTTTCTTCATTTTCTTTCCCTTTTCTTCTTTCCCACTTTTGCTTTCTATAAACCTACCGTCGTCGCCGAAAGGGTGGAAGAAGGCATCAGCACTAGGTTTTACCTTCTTTTTCTTCATTTTTTTTTTCTTTCCATTTTCTTCTTTTTTTCTCCTTCTCTCTCTCTATCGGTGATTTAAGATTTTGTTTGTATAAAATGAAAATTGGTTCCATATAGTGCTATTTAGTGCTCCACTAAGTCCAAATT
>CAIGRT010108371.1:0-17181 GCA_903798405.1 Fraxinus platypoda | reverse complement strand
AAGTTTTACTTTTACTTAATGGATCGACATAGTATTCGATACTTGGAATTATCAGAGAGAACCAATTAGAATCAAATAAATAATGTACTAGCATACACTAAATATATTCTAATTAATGGCACACAATTTATATTATTAAAATTCATTTATAATTAATCTTCAAAATCCAACATCCTTGGCATGACTTCGTTCAAGTGTAATCAAGCAAGAGATAATTCAAACAATAAAATTAAGCACCTGTTCGGTGGGATTAAAATCAGGATTTGGGGTTCCATCAAAGTCCGTTAAGTTTCAACGAGCGATTTAATCCGATTAAGACTAAAAAAAAATTGAGCACACAGATTTCAAGATTGATTTGATCAAACGAGCCACCATCTTGCAGGGGCATGTTAAGGGATAAAATCTCACATCAATTAAAGATGAAAACATAGACCAATTTATAAAAATTTGTGCTAATCCTTTTAATAATGTTGACATTTTAAGATGAAATCTCAAATCTTAATATTATATATATACGTGTGTGTGTGTGTCAACGTACAAAATTATTTTATTGAAAAATTATATAATCGAAAATGAATTTAAAAGAATCTATACCAAACATGAGCTAAGTCTATACCTACATTTAAAATTTCACAAAAGACTTATTGCTAGAACGTTCAAGACTTACTCAATTATCAAACGATGTTTTTAATAGTTCCCTACTACTCAATTGTCAAACGAATGTCAATAAATTTATCGACGTGACATAAATCACATTTAATCGTGACATGCACCAAAGATTTATCCTATATTTAAGCTGATTCATTCCCCATCAATTATATTTCTTGTTAGGATAAGAAATTTCATCCGACACGCTATGATGGGATTCTATATTAAGAAGCTTGAATTCAACTCCAATGAAAAAAATAAATAAAATTGTTTTCTCTCTCCAAAACATGTTATGTGACCACCCTTTCACGCTCTCAATAGGTAAATGTCCCTATTTTTGTGTACGTATGACCCTGAATAATATCTCGTTCGTTGAATTGAACAGGGGCGGATCGAGACCATTTTCCTTGTGGGGTCAAAAATGAGAATTCAAAAATGTTTAGATAAAAAAAAAACTCGAGGAAAACTAAAAAAAAAGAATTGTGGGGTCATTTGACCCCACATGACCCCATGTGGGTCCGCCAGTGAAATTGAACATAATTAAAAATGGTACATAAGTTCAAAATACTTATTTCTTGTTCGATGGAGATTAAAAACGGATTTTTAGTAAATTTTGATAAGAGTTGATGACATGTGTGGTTGAAAAATTGTGGATCCCATGAAATGTGTGATTAAAATTATTTATTGACTTTGATTTAAATTAAAAGTTTAATTTTAATTTCCACCAAATATGGGCTAAATATTTTATTTAGATTTTTTTGTGGACATAATAAGGAAAAGAAGACTAAAGCATGCGTATTCTTGATATGTACAAAAGTATACCTACATGTGATATAAATGTATCATATTTTATTTTATTAATGAATTTAGATTTTATGATTTGATTAGAATCTCAAGTTTTAAATTCATAAGTATATTTATTTAGGTATAAATGTATTTATTGATGTGTTGTATAATGTTTACGATATTAAAGTTTTTATCCTTAATTTTAATATTAAAATGGACGCAAATTGAAATGCACAAATCATATTTAATATATTTTATTCACGTGAAAGTCGTCTGCGATTTTAACGTCTACAATTCGAGTTCTCATTATGCATGAACCTCAATTTACATATTAAAATAAGTTGAGATCTCATAATCTCATTTTTGAGAAGTTAAAAAATTCAACCCTAATTTCTCCATAATTTTAATCAAAAAGATGAACTTGTGACTTCAAGATTGTCACTAAGCACATGACAACATGCCCAACAAACAAAAAATTGGCTAGAATAAAAGAGACAACGTAGGTTGAATTTATATAGTACAATGAATGGTGTATGATGGGAAATAACAAAGTCAAACAGGGTACATATTTTTATTTTCTTTTCCTATTTACTTTAGGTGATTGGATTAACATTCCTCCACTTTGTCTCCCCCTACCCACCCACCCCACCCCTCTCTTACATTAGTTGCTTCACTCTTTTGTTTTCTTTACTTTTTCTTGATATGTTGCTAATGGGACACTGTCCCCCTCTACCCACCCTATCTTTGGTTGGTTTTTTCTTTTGTTTTCTTTACTTTTTCTCGATATGTTGGTAATGGGTGGAGGGTTCCCATCTTGTCTCCTTTTTGCCTTGTGTCATTGCTTTTGTCATAGGGAAGGAATAAATGCAAGTGCTAAGTTAATCCTATGTGGGTCCTACCTGAGCCCTGTGGGTCTACATCATTGTGGGCCCAACAGCCTGTTCTATGGCCCATCAGAATATTTGTTTGCGTGAACAAATAGAATGCTGATATGGACTTTGCTTTCATGGGCTGGTGTTGTTGAAGTGGAGACTTAGGCCCACCAGCTCTCAGCCCATTTACACGTGGAATGACAACTCTCTCTCTCTCATCCCAATTCACACTATAGGTGTAAGCAAAATCTACTGGATCATGGAATGGAATGGAATCGAATCGAAGCCATGTTTTCAAAATCGTCTAAATCCATGTTTTGAATTAATCAAATAGCTACAAAATGATTCGATTTCGTTTCATATATCTGAAATGAAAACATTACGAAATTATAAACTCAGTGTCTCGACCTTAGTCGTAAGTTTAACTCTCCCCCTAACCCAATGAACATTTGTGACAACTATGAGTGTCATGCAAATTACTATCGACTCAAAAATATTATACCGGACAACGAACATGAACTAAATGATTTAGTTTAAAATATGACGAAAAAGTCCATACGACACCCACGCTTTCTTTCTCTCTCATAACTTTGCTTGTTTACCACACTTATCATTGCAGACAGTACCCACCTTTTGACATGATTAACCCATTCTTCCCATTTGCATGCTCTGTTCTTTTCACCATTAAAAGCTTTAACCCACAAATGGACAAAGATGCCATTGCAGTATTCTTGGTGGTTAAGACAAACCAGTAGCCTCCGCCTCCTTTTTAGGGTTTGAGGATGTGACATAGGAAGATGAAAGAGAAAATTTCTGTATCTAACTGGACACATGTTTCACTTGTTTTATGTTACTTCATTAACTATCTCGTTAGTACCTCTTTGTTGACTATTATTTTTGTCACATTTTGAAAATCGAAACTTTTCGAGAACTGTCAAAGACGAAATTTTCGACTATAATATTTGAAAACTATGATTGAGATTTATGTTCCTTCAACCAAGGATTCGCATAATTACAGATTTTAACCTTAATACCACAAAACGTTAACAAGCTATTAAAAAGAGCTTACATTAAAATTAAATATGCATTTCTAAGAAAGTATTAAATAATTCTTAAAATAAATATTTCACGTCTTACCTTTTTAAAAATATGTCACCGTCTCTTGTCGATTCCCACTTCTGTTTCCCAGCCACTTAAATTACGATCATACTAGTAGTACATCGGGCATTACACAGGGGGTTACACCCCCCTCACATGGGGGGTGGGGTCCACTAGAATAAAAAAATATTATTTCAGTGGATCCCACCCCCCATGTGAGGGGGGTGTAACTCTTGATGTACAAACTTTGATGTACAACCATCATTATCCCTTAAATTATTACTCGACACACTTTATCATTTATTTCAATATCAAGAAACAAGAACATAAGATTTAGTTACGTTATAGCACGACTAATAGGTTGAACTAGATATAACTACGTGGCAACTAATGAATTTATTTTCTCTTTTCTCTTTTCAAATTTTTTTTTTTTAAATCACATTCAGTCTCAATGTAGGGAATAAGTTCGTTTCAGTTTCATTCTTTATATTTTAATTTCATCACATTATTCTTGAAGTTTCATTTGAATAGAACAAGTCCAATATAGAATGAACAAAGGCCATGTTGGTTGAAGAGTAAACATTTAGCAATTGTGGATATCCAATATGGAATGGACGAAGCCCTTTTTGTTGGTTGAAGAGTAAATATATATGCCGGTTTGATTCCAATTAATTGGAAAAAATGAGTTTTGAATAATATTTTTAAGAGAACGTGTGATTAAAAAGCATTGTAAGATAATATTTTTAAGGATTGTAAGAAAATGATCATGTAGCAAATTATAAAATAAATTAATGGAAATCAAACAGCCCTTTAGCAATTGTTATCCACAGTTGCAATCCAAATGGGCTAAGTTATCTTGGTCATAGTTCAAATTGGATAACTTACAAAAGTACCGTAAGACGAAGGGTGTTTTGAAAAATCATATGAAAAGTATTTTAAAAGTAAAAAATACTATGTAAAATTAAGTGTCACTTTTTTTTTTTAATTAAATAGTGAGGCAATATCACTTTATATATATATAAAGTGTCACAATGTCACTTTCAAAAGTTAAGTGTCACTTTTATTAATGTTCGTCGCTAAAAAAAGTAACATAAATTTAAAGAAAATGTAAAGTGTCAAACCTTTCAAAAAAAGTAACAAACACCAATTAATACATTGAAATCAATACAATAAAGTGACAACTGTCGTCCCTCTTCTTTCTCCGTTCACTGTCAAACATCTTTAAATTAGTTCATCGACAAAATACCAATAAAAAAGTCAAGTATCTTTAAATCAATTCACCGCCACTATCATCTACCAACTCAATTAACCAATTAATCATATAAAAAGTTTTTTTTGAAATAAAAATATTGTATAAAGTTAAGCGTCACTTTTTTATTGAAAAATGACATACAATGTCACGTTTACTAAAAAGTGATGTTTATAACTAAAAAAAGTGACATAATTTTATTTTTTTTAAAGTAAGAGGATATAAAAGAAAAAAATTGACAAACACAATTCAAAAAAGTGACAAAAACACAAAAGTGACGTAAATCCAAAAGAAGTGACAAAACATCGAGCGAAACCATAAAATATATCATTTTATGCAATTCAACCACTCCACCACCACCACCACCACTCTTCGTCCACCTAGGTTAACTCTGCGGGCAAAAGGTCACTCAAAGCATTTCACTTTTAATTTTAACCGAGACTTCATAAAATGATATACAAGCACCGAAACATGACATTTGCATTCAACAATAAGTCTATTCTACCAAAAAATCATTTTTTTATAGAAATAAACACATAATGATAAGGAATGAACAAAGGCCTTGTTGGTTGAAGAGTAAACATTTAGCAATTGTGGATATCCAATATGGAATGAGCAAAGGCCTTTTTGTTGGTTGAAGAGTAAACGTTTAGTGCATGTTTGATTCCCATTAATTGGAAATAAATGAGTTTTAAATAGTATTTTTGGAAGGATGTGTGTTTAAGAAGTAGGGAAAAAGTTTGGGAGAACGTGTAGAATATTTTATCGTGTGAATGTATGGTTGAAAATGATCATGTAGCAAATCATAAAATAAATTAATGAGAATTAAACATGCCTTTAGCAATTGTTATCCACAATTACAATCCAAATGGGCTATGTTATCTTGGTCACAATAACAGTTCAAATTTGGGAAAAATTTTCAACTCAAATATTAACCATGACCAATTCAATTTTTAGGTTTTATGTTTCAAAATTTAAAATTGAGGTGATAAATAAATAATTAAATATATTAATGTCATAATTATACAATCAATGGTCACAATTACGTACTTATATGTCATAACTTATTTATTGATCACATATTATCAAATTAATTGGTTACATATTATTTCACAGTCACAAATTAAAAAAATTATAGGTCACGATTTATTTGTAGGTCACATAATTTCAAATTAGTTGCCGCCTCAGCTCCTCCTGTAGAGGCGCTGCTTCAGAGCTACGCCTCCGTGCGATAGTGGTGTTGGGGAAGAGTGGATGGTTGTGGCGAAACGGATTTTGGGTGGAGGAGAGAGGAGTGGTGGTGGAGGAGAAATGGGTTTATGGTAGGTGTCGGTCCAATTTATGCAAAAAGAAATCAAGATCCAACATAGCCCACAGAGGCCAAAATACGACCCATCTCGATTTGCCTGAGCAAGGCCAAGCAAGAGTCGACTGTTCCAGTCTCTTCTCAAAATTGGAGAAATTTTTTTATTGAAGTACAAAAACTAACCGCTCGTCTAATGAGCATTTGCCATTTAGGTCACAGAACTTACATAATTGAAATAAATTAAAGAAATGACCAAAATGAAACTGATCTGTAAGTCAAGTGACTCCAGCTTGAAAATAAAAAGAATCATTCAATAGTCCCAATTTTGAAGTTCATAATAGAGCCCCAATGACATGTTTAAGAAGTAGAATCGGACCACTCTACTCACTCAAGATGAACGAAGTAGAAATCCTGCTTCATGGACATGTTTACTATGTAGAGCCAGACAATTTTGCTCAAGATGAATGAAGTTGAAACCATTTCCTTAATATATATAAGAATATTTTGTACCAAGCACGTTATAAATGTAAATATTACATATTCGACTAACACTGTATAATTGTACATCAACACGAGAAACTCTGCCATTCCCTCAAAAGATAATAATCATCGATACAAACAAACCCTGCAATCTTGTTAAATACAAGCAAAGGCGAATTGTTCTAAGAGCCTCAAATTGATACAAATGCTCAAAAATGATATTAAAAGTGGAAAGCTACAAGAGGCGTACATTGGTGTGTAAGAAGGTACAAGTATAACTACTATCAAGCACTTATAGAGCCTATCAAAAGTAATTTTTGTGTAAAGGGCAACGGAGAAGGGATAAATACTAGAGAACATCGAATACATTTCCTTTACATAGTAATTGGGGAAATCACCATGAAAAAGGACTTGCTCCCAACAAGAAAATTTCATTTTCTACGTCTTTTATCCATTGACAAACCCGATTGCATGTTTTTATCGCCAAAGCCTGCAACATCAAATTTACCATACATGATGACCACGAAAATGCATAATTAAAATCCCATGCACACAGTTGGGGTGTGCCTGTGCAAATTAGAATTTCACACATTAATTTTGAGAGTGGTGTCGAATACTTCTAAAGGTTCAAGAGGATATTTCAGATCATATTTATTTCTAGCTTTCCTCATTGAACCAAAGATTAAAATAGATCGATCAACTCTAGGTAATGTAATCAATCTTGTGAAAGAGACATGCAGACAGCACAAAAATGAGTAAGCAAGATATACCCAGAGATAACAGGCAGTCATACGCTTTTGTCTTGCACAACAAAATCCTAAATCTTTGATTATTTTTTTTAAGAATAGCATGAGTATTAGTGTGCAAGACACCAGTCACAAAAAATGTGGCTTAAGGGCTCCGATTCACATAAAGACACATCATAAAGTTTTATATAATTCGATATGATGATCGAAAGCCTCAAATATTATTTTAGTTTCAGTAACAGGCTATCAGCTATTAAAAGGTGCACCATGATAAAGAATGCATAATCTATTGATTAAATCAAGTTAAATGTCATGCCTGAGCTGGGACAGATCATCTCATCAGAATGAATTATCTTTGCCAAGATCAACAAGAATGCAGCAATGTGTGTTCACCCCAAGTCTAGCTAGTACAAATTGACTTACAAATTATAGCACATTCTTTGAAAAAAATTTAGTAATTTCATAGAAGACAAACTATAGTTCATAGCTAGATATTATCTCAAGTGATAGTTCATAGCTATATATTCTCATAATCATACCTTGTCAGCAAGGGGATCAAAAGCTGCATATAGTTCAAAATCTTGTGTGACCCAGCAGAGTAGAACTGCAATGTTTAAGGATTGTAAGAAACTTTACAACCATGAATAGTAATAGAACTGGGTATAATCAATTAATTAAATTAAAAAAACAGCTACACGAAATAGGAAAGCGAGATTATGACCAATGCTTTAAAAACTGGCAAGGGCATTGACCTAGGAAATGCAAATGGTCAAGGATTGAAAGGTTGTCAAAATAAATTAAATTATTTATATACGAGAAAAATTGAAAAAAGTAAGTTAATTCAAATTAAAATGTATGTAAAAAAAAACAAAAGCACCCGTTAAACTTGGCTGCATTTAAATTTTCATTACATCTACATCTCATATCAATAGAAAACAAGGCAACACATACAAATAAGAATTTCAAAAGATGGTGAACTGCCTAATATATTTTTATAGCATTTTAGTGTGTTATTAAATTGAAATTAAATGAGATAGATGGAGTAAATTAGAACAAAAAATAGAAATCAAATTCAAGAAACCAATAATTTACTTTCGGCTTTAGGTATTCTTCTACATTATTTCAACTAACAATATTCATAATTGCAAGAGCAGATTATGATTTACCAAAAAAATCATCCAATGATATTTATGTCTTTCCTTGTAGCATTTTTATCTTCCAATTATTCAACTTTTAAATTGAAAAATTAATTTCAGGTTTACATAATTACAATCTTTAAACCATTAAAACAATTAAATCCATAAAGGACTATAATTTGGGTGATTCTAAAATCAGTTTTTTATAGAAGCCAATGTGGGATAAAAAATAATTAAAAAATAAGTTTCTGATCCCCATCAGCTACCATAAAGGGGAAAAAAAGTAATAAAGTATACAAAGAATATAGAGATCAAAAACTCCAGCATAAAAATCTGTAAAATAAGTAGCAGAAAAGAATTTACAGATATGGACAGGAAAAGATAAAACAAAATAGTTAGGAATGTAAACATAAAGAATTTTTTAAAAAATAAAAAATTACTCCAACAAAAGTTGGGTGAACATTAATTCATGAAAAATATATTTGTCACAAAATTTCGATGTTCTAAGAAATAAATATTTTCTTCAGGATCAATCCGATAAACACTACAACAGTCAGATGTCTATACACAGTTCTTTCATAGTTAAGTTTTAATGAACTTCAGCTTCCAACAGAGACATTTGGTGTACCAATGAGAAGTTCTGTGGCCATAGACCGAAAAGTTGACCAAAACTTATTGGGAATAGTTCATTAGACTGTTTTCCTTGCTTTGCAGTTTTATCATCATTAAAGCTAGTATAATCTTACTCTCTACTAAACCAGAGACCAAAAAAGCTTAACATAATGACGTGCACATATTTGCTACCCCTTTACCCTGCCTTTTATGGTACATATAAAATGTGAATTTTCTAAAATATCTCATCAATGTTTTCACAAGGACATCAACATGAGTTTACTAAATAATATTCCAGAAATAAGAATTATATAGAAGTAAAATGACAAAACAATGTCAATCATGAGGTTTGGCCCCACAGCGGTGAAGTGGAGTTGAATCATTCCTGTGAAGAAAATGTCCACACTGAAATGCTGGTTCTCACTCAACAATAAAAGGACAGGATCTAATATTATCCTACAAATGCGAAGAAAGCCAATGAAAATCACAGTAAAGCATCAGAAAGAACGCGAATATCACCATAGTTTTCATCCCTTCTAAACTGAGTTTTATGAGGCCCAATTCCTTTATCATGCATGGATTCATAGAGTTTTTGGTAAGCCCTAAATAATCTGCAAAACAAGACACCATTTTTGCAGTCTAGGTGGAGATTATCCAGCAAAAAGAATGCATTTAGTCTTAAAAGTTGCAGTCTGACTTTAATTTTGTTACCTCTTTTTCTGTCTCAAGCTGTTGATTGGCGATGAAAATTCAGATGATACATATTGGTCAAGATAAATGCTGCGATATATGAAATGCCAAAGTCCAGCAGGACCACCAATCCCAAAAAATGTCTCCCCAATTCTATCTGGGGAGTCTGTTGCAGGTCTTGGTTGATTTGGATGAGAAAACATGGTTCCGGAACGAGAAGCAGGGTCAATAGGCAAATCCTCGACATGCATGCCACCATCTAGCATTGATCTTTGAACTTCACTTAGAACATTTGATTTTAGAAGAACATCTTCAATACGAATCCTACAAGATGCATCAAGATTTTTCCTATTTAGCAGTGAGTGGAAAGAACAGAACAAGATAGAAAATTATTTAAAAAATTGACGTCCATATCATCACAAGTGAGTTTCTGAAAGCATTTATTACATAAAATCTACCTGCAGTCTTTCAGATGATAAAAGGCATCTGAACTTGTAGTAAGCAATATCAAATAGGTATCGACCTGTCATCCAATGCACTTGATTGGTCATTTTTAAAAGATAGACATGATTAATGTATATCATGGAATTAAAATCAATTTTCTTTTCCAATATCAAAGTTTACATCAATGGCCCACCAGGTAAGCGGCTCTGAATTACATAAATCATAAACATATAGTACACTTCCAGATTACCCTATTCCTTTATGGGGAAGAAAATCAATATACGAGACACAAATGTTTACATCAGAACAAATGCTCATAAAGAGGTAAATGCAATCAACGTCTAAAGTTCAAAAGGGTATGAGACAACTTTTAAAATATAAGCATTCCAGCAAATAAAGCAACTGATACAGTTTAACTGATAAGGTAAATAATTCAGAAGAGACAGGATAAACTTGGACTAGAAAAACCAATGCTCAAAAATCAATATAATGTATCTGGAGCATGAGACTTTTATCAACCATTTTGATTAAATCCTGTACGTCTTTCAAATATATGAATGCTCTAAAGACATTGTTCCTCCTATAATAGATAGAGAAAATAAATCCATAATTTTGAAGCTTCACCAGTAAATCACTTGCAAAATGAATCCTTCTTATCTGTTTTACACCTTCAAGGGCAAAATGTTTAATTTTTAAGATCTCAGCTTAGTTCATTTAAACATGCAGTTAAATCTACATTATTTGTACAAAAGAAAAAGACAATTTCTAAATTTAGATTGACTTACATCAAAATAATGCACATAAGCATATAGAAAAGCCATGGGATTATATCGTGGCAGGCAAATGGGTGAGAAAGATTCAGACGTCCTGCACAAAATAAGAAATAATATAAGAGAAAAACATCAAACAATTCATGAAAATAAGCACCCGACAAAATCATTACATGACTTGCTACAGATACAATTCCACTTGGGAAAAATTCAGGTCTGCAGAGACATTTCCCTGACCATGTATGCACATGAGAAGAGATAGATAAATTTACGTGAATTATCTATATTAGAGATGTATCTTCTTGATGAAATGCATAACTTTCTCCTAATTGCAAAGATGGTAATTCATAGTATTCTAGCTCAAATTAAGGTTAAATAGTTGTCTCAAACATATTGAGTTTGAGGGATACGTGACTTAAAGTAACTAGGTAGCAAGTGAAGTGGAGATAAAATTAAAATAGCATCTTAAGCACAGAAAAGAAACAACCAGATAAAAACATTAGGCCATCCACAACTCCAAAAGAGATTTTGTCTCACATTTCTAATTTGATCTCATTTCCTATCCAAAATGATATGGAACTGTTGTTTATGTATCCAAGAACAGAGGAACATTCAGAATCTAGATTTATGCACTCAAAGATGAAGAGAAGTTATAGGTTTAAAAAGGGACACAAATTTCCTTGTACTTGAAGAGCAAGTTAAAGGCAGAAAGTAGTCAGAAAAGTGTTGCGTTAATGAAGATGCCAGCATAATTAGATAGCAATAGTTTAGACCTAATCCATCTCCACAATATTCAAAATTCATGATCTACTCATCAACATTATGAGGTACATGGTGTTATATATGACAGATATGGTGCGAAAAATGATGACAGGTGATGATACAAGCAAAATCATTTTGATACAGGATGCAGGAGCCTATGACAATGACTCTAAGCTTGCGTATCTATAACAATAATGTTGACTGGAAATGATACAAAATGTGGCTAAGTTATTGATTCAGGAAACCTTTCTATCCACATTGTTTTGATTATTACTAAATTAAGGGACATAGGAATGTCATTACTTGCTAGAACTCAAGGTCCCATCACTCCTTCAACAGCTAGGCACTGACACACTTGGATGTGGTGTTTGTAGTTCATCCTGGCGATTCCCCTTCCCTTTCTAATCTTATGTCTTCAATTTTAAAAATAGAAATGAAAGGAAATGTCGATGGTTCTTTAACTCTCCTTTCACTCAATTTATAATTGCACATGGAATTTTTGGCATGCAATCAACAACATATTTCCTTTTATTGGTTGCTCATGATTTCTTTTTAAACTTACAAGAGTAATTGCTGAGTAGATTAATATCTAGCAACATTATTAATGTTAGTAGCCATTTTTATAAATTGGCATAAATTTTTTTAAGGGACTGTCACGTATTTTTGAATTTAACTAGCGATTTAGTTCAGAAAGATATTTGCAGATAGATGCAATAGATGATTAAGCTGCTAAACATTATTAAAGATGGAAAAATATTTCTTGGTAAACCTTTCCAAATGGACAATATAATTTCTGGAAAATTTATATCCGAGCACTTAAGAACATCCAGCAACACTCAGAAACTAGCATGCGAGTAATATATCTGAGCTAGTATGATAAAGGAAAGACGATAAGGAGTATTTAACAATTTGATGAACTTGCCTAAATGATTCAGAAGACATAACAAAATTGGAGATTAACAGCATATCATCAGGATGAAGAGAAGCTTTTTGTGCACCACAAAGACTGATAACCTGCATTTGAACTTGTGATGTGATGATTTTGACTAGAAGTTGCGAATAACCAAGAAAGTTAAAGAGAACCGCAAATGTAAAAGTCGACCTTGTGTCTGCACATTAATATTGCAAATAGGATCCCTGAATCAGTTATGTCTTGCAAGATGGCACCTGCAGTCTGCCTTGTTGAATAAGCAAGGGGAAGACATGTGTATGCATGGAGAAAAGTGGCTGGATTCCTACAATCATAATTAGTAAAACAGGTCTTAGTTGTAATCGATATGAGAGATAATTACTATCCATACATATTCACATAATTGTCACTTAACAGACAAAAACTATATATAGACAGATAGCAAACACTATAAAGGACTCGCAAGCAATTATATGATATAATTGCATCATGCCTATTCGAATAAGAATCAAACAGTTGACATTCAAATAAAAATGATGCTTCTAGTAATTTGGCTAACATAAAACTGATAAAGGTGTTCTAATAATTAAAAAGAGGACCCTGTAGTCAACACAAAGTGTCGATATTTGAAATAGTCAGCTACGTAATAATCATAAAAGTTTGTTTAATGGGATGGACGTACAACAAAGAAAATAACAACCTACCTCTATGGGGTAGCTGGCAAAATTCTTTAAGAAATGAGGGAATGCAAGAGTTGCAAATAGCAAATTACATTAGTTCAACTAGTATAAGATAGTGTATGTGATGGAGTTCAGACTTATTTTGTAATCAAACATTAAGTCGATAACAATGAGTTGGAACAGCTGACAAAATTTTTTAAATATGATTTTCCCACGTAATCTTTTATACGATTTTATGGCTCCCATTATCAACTTCTCCTCATGTCACAACTCAAAATACAGTCTCGACAATTATTAAGCAGTAGCATTTTTTGATGTCACAATTTCTTTTGATTACTGATTGTTTATGTTAACACCAGCCAGACACTACACTGATATTTGGTTTTATAGTAACAGGTTAAGATGCATAACAACTTACCAACCGAAAGAATGGATGAGAGAGGAGAAGACAGCATCTGTTCCTCCAAGCAAAGGTGTCATATCAAATTTGGGGTTCTTCTCGAAGCATCTATTTAAAGACTTTGTAAGGATAAGAATCATCTGTGCAGACAACACGACAAATAAATGGGATGTGCATCCATCAGGAGTGACCCCGGTCAAATAAATATTCAGCAGAAAATACGGGAGAGAGATACTGATAATCATGAAACCTTACTAATGTGTTGTCCCATAGAAAGAAAAGTGAAGATAAAATATAAAAGGAGATTGCTACCTGATCATAGAGGAATTCCAGTTGTCCCCGTAACGATTCATAAGGCTCTTCTGTGCAGCTTATGCAAACTAAGTAAATTGGTCCTTTCACAAGAAACACTACCTGAAATGCAAACCATGTATAAAACCATGGCCTCACCATAAGTTTTTGCCTCTCAATCTAATCCATATAAGGAACAAGCAACTCTGCGAAGTAAATTATAAGTTCAAAGAGAAGGTGATATACTAACTTGGTGTTTCCCAGCTCTTACGACTTTAACCCGATCTCCCCTAAAAGAGATCAAGAAACAAAATAAATTACTCAACCAATAAGCTGATGAGGAAAATGAAGTACGCTAAAATAGCAAGTAGCGAGCTAGCGGTCACAAGCAATGTACCCATTTTCCACAAAGGAAATGATGGCTTGCAAAGTTGCAGAGAATCCAGCTAGCTTGTGTTCATCCCCATATCTTTGAGCCAATTACAAAACCAAACAAGAGAATATCATCCATAAATAATTGTACAGGAATAGTTCAGGAACTTAACAAACAATGAACAAATGCACTCCCTTCTGTACAGGGCAAAAGATAAAAAGTTTTTGTGTTATAATACAGATGTTTCAAGAAAGCAGTAATACAGACCTAGCATATATGGGCTTTCCAGAGTGACTCAAAATAAAAAAGTGTTTCTTCCTTTTTCTCCATGAGATTGAAGCATCATCCTGCATTTATTAATTTAATTAAAATATATACTCCAAAGAAGGAATTAAAGAGACAATTCTATCTGAATATTAGATAACTATGATCATAAGACATGAAACACGAAGTGGCAAAATAAAATAAAATGGAGCACATGATAAAAATGGCAAATCTCAAGGCGAGGACTTTAGCTCAATGGTAAAAAAGGAGATAATGTTCATCAAGTCGATAAAATATACGAAAGGGGTACACCAAATTTTTTTGAATTATCACTTGAATAAGTAAGAAATTGGCATAGCAAGATAAAACACCAAGAACCTTCCCATGGAAAACAAGTGGCCTCAAACAAAGAAAGGAATGACAATAGCCATTCCTCATATGCAAACAGCTCGAAATTGGGTCATCATTTATTCTGAAGTTTGATTCACATACAAAAGCTATCTGAGAGCTTCAATTTCCGAAATAAACTCAAGCCCTGTAATTTTTCAAAGCTTGAATGTTAACTATATTTATAATTCAAATCTTAGTTTGTCCCCTCACTATATGATTTAAAAACATACTTTATTGTCAGAATAATTTCACTTAATGCCAGAATCGGTTATAACTATGAATCAAGAACCTTTCAATGACAACCAAGCCTTATTCCCAATAGATTCGGAGTGAGCTACATAAATACTTTTCCAACAGTTAATGCGGTTCATTGATACAACTTCTGGTAACCAAAACAGGCTATGTTTTTTGGTCTATCTTTTTCCCTGCACTAATGAACATTTGCTTATTTAGGTGTACATACATGCCCCAACCACCAAGTTATCAGTCTCCTAATTTATTCATAATTATAATCTCATTTCATATCTCATCCATTTTGATTCTAGGATTCATAATTATAATTCATCTTATAATTTTGACCTTTTGCAGTCAAACACTCATTGCCATTAAGTCTATCACGTCTAATATGTACAACTGGCCTCCTAACCTTATATAAATCTTCCTATCAGAGAGGATTCTTGTAGTACTAAATCAAATGTTTATGCATCAAACTAGATTGGCAAGACTATTTCGTTTAACAGCTTTCATTATTCAAATCAAAGTTACTTTTAACCACGGCAAAGTCTTTGAAAAATAAGCCGCGTTTCTTCAATTTTCACCTTTAATTTGCAGTAAATATTCATTATTTTTGAATAAACAATTTTCTTTTGCAGGGAGTTTAACAAGGACTATTAAGATCAAGAGACTTTCATCTGACCTTCTGTGCATCAATAAATGAAATTAAAAAGAAGCCATAAGTTCGTCAATGATACATAAAAAGTTCACAAGCTCATCTACGCGTATTTATTAACCTCGCGGACAGCTCACCAATCCCTTCAATTTTCATGCTACACTTATTTGTGTAGATTGAATTGCAAACACATTACGAAAAGTAAGATTCTTTGTGCTTTCTTTCTTTTCGATACACAACCAACACGCTGTTCTCTTTTCATTTAGATTCTAAAAATAACTAACACATCCACATCATGCAATTTCCAATACTGAAATGGCATTCCAATTATGAAGGAAGAGCGAGATATTTATTAAGCTAACCTCATTGAGGTCGCGTTCCCTGGGAACCCACTGCTCCTGAGAACCCAAAACTCCAGGGTTCCCAGCCTCGTGAATTAAATCATGGTGAATCTCCTCATCACCTAAACTGGTGGCACCATTACTGCTCCCTCTTTCGCCTGCATACCCGCTGCTATGCGGACTAGAAGGTGCCTCCACTTCCTCCGCCTCTAAACTATTATATCTCCAGACTGACGACGAGCTCATAATCACCCCAGAAGACGATTCTGCCATCAAATTACTATCACTCAGGACCACTTCTTTTGATCCACTTTCTTCATCCAACAAACCATTGGTAAATAATAGTTGCTCTTCTTGTTGATTACATGATCTTGTCTCGGCCTGAGAGGTAATTGAGATTGACTCCAATTGATTCTCTATAGCATCGAGCGAAAGATCAATTGAACCCGAGTTCGGGCTCAGGATCGCATTAGGGTTTTGATCATCGTTGTCGGAACCNTCAATTGAACCCGAGTTCGGGCTCAGGATCGCATTAGGGTTTTGATCATCGTTGTCGGAACCGGAATCCGAGGACATTGCTATACTTAATATACTATATAGCAATAGATATATAAAATGGATTGGGGGATTGTGAGAAAATATTAGTTCAATTATCAAAAAAGAGAAAATGATAGTGAAGAGGAGAAATTGATTGTGAATTAGGTTGAAAATGATTGGGAAAGTAGTTTAATTTACTATTCTGCAGGAGTCGGATGTGAAAAAGATTACGACGTCGTATGACCAGCAGGTGGGTTTGGTCTACGGAGTAAGGCCCAACTATGCTTTCTTTAATGGGCCGTTATGCAAGATATTGTGCTCATTGGGCTGCTAAGCACGTGTAAGGTCCAAAAGTCAAATTTCTTTAAGGGTCCGTTTGATTGCAATTGTGGAAAGAAAAAGAATTTCAGGGAAAATAATTGGGAAATTATAAAAACTCAGGTGCTTAAAGTTTGGAATTCAAAAATCAGGGACCAAATTTTAATCTTCAAAAATCAGGTGCTATAT